>JAODAL010011838.1:0-98092 GCA_025379985.1 Phyllomedusa bahiana | reverse complement strand
TTTTATTTGGGTTGAAAAAGGGGTTTATTTTTGTCAGCACACAGCAAAAAACGCTTAATTAACCCCTGGATGAAATTGCGCAAGAATTCAGCACCCCAAAAATGAAGTGGTATTTTTTTATTGTAAAAACGCTGTTTTTTAAATGAATACAACAGGAACTGGCTTAGATCCCCCCTTGGATATTGAATGTATATGCAGCTGCAGTGGACGCACACTGGATTTCAGATCCAATCCCCCCAAAAAATCAGAAATAGAACATTCAGAGAACAGTCTCTGAGACAAGTTTGAGAACCCCACAAAAATCGCTGTATAAAATCAGTTCTTCAGAAAGCGCTATCACCCGCAGCAGCACCTTCCCTGTCAGTACAGTGAGAGGAGTGTGAGCTCCCAGCGGCTGCGCTCGGTCTTATATAGTGCGGGTGACGTCACAGAATCCCGCGGTCTTGATTGGCTTCATCTCTGCACATGTCATGCAGGCTATGCCCTTCTTCCTCCCAGAGTGCTTTCCCCCATGTAGCCCCATGTGCTGCAGCCATTTTATCAATAAAAAAGCACACTTCGTTCCCCCGAATTACCCAAAAGTTCGACTTCGGCCCCAACCGAAGTTTTCCTGAAATTCTAAACGAATTCCACTTCGTTAGAATCAATTCGCCCATCTCTAGGTGCACTAAAAAACAAAAAGAACATAGGAGTTTGGGAAAAAGCATTTCTGCTCCTTAGAATACATGAAAATTTGAGATTAATGTACATTTGATCAAAACTGTACTAAGCCCCCCTGCCATCGACAAGGTGACCTCAAGACAGGTGGGAGGTCTGAACAGGCACTAAGAGAGGTAAAAAATAGCGTAGGTTCCCACCTGTATTGAGGTCGCCTTGTCGACAGCAGGTGGGCTTATTACAGTTTTGATAAAAAATGTGCACTTAGGGCTTGTTCACACGACGTTTTGGATGCGTTTTACGGATCCGTTTTTAACCTGCGAAAACTGGATGCAAACTGCATCCAAAAAGCGGATCCAGAAAACGCAACAGCTGATCCTTTTTTGGATGCTTATTGGATGCGTTTTGCATGCGTTTTTACAGATCAGTTTTTTGGATCCGTTTTTTCAATGCTTAATTTAAATCAACCTATCAAACTGCAATTTAAATATAATATAAACCCATCAATGGGCCAAGAAAAAACTGTTTTTACCTCGTCAATCAACTGTAATACACCTATGATTTTTGAACCCGCCCCACCTATTTTTTTTAAATCAACCAATAGTTTTCAAACCCACCCCATGTAAATGAATGAATAACAATCATTTATAAACCAAATATTTATAAACTAAATATATATTTAGTATACATATATATATTTATATACTATTATATACATTTATATAATATTTACTTTTAAATAAATATATATTTTATATTTCTTTTATAAACTAAATATACCCTACACATAATATTACAAATTTTTATATTAAATTTAAATCCATTGCGTTTTAAAAACGGATGCGTTATTGGCATCGAAAGCGATCAAAACGCACCCAAATGTATGCTGCCTTTGGATCCGCTTTCGATGCCAAAATCGCACTCCATAATTTCCCCTATGGGGATTTCACTTGCGTAAAACGCAAGAAGAATTGACATCAATTCTTAAAACGATCCCGAAAAGCGGATTGCGAAAAACGCCTCGGCCGATCACTTCGTGTGAACAGCGATGCGCTTTTTGCCAATAGAAAGCAACATGACAATGGTGTTAGAGCCGTTTTACGGATCCGTAAAACGGAATCATCAAAAACTACGTGTGAACAAGCCCCTAACGCCTATGTTCACACGTGTAAAATAGTAAGTTTCATCCATAATTTACGCGCCGAAGTGAGCAAATTACTGCTGGAGATACGTTCCCAGTAATTACGGTCTATCCACAGTTCTCAAAGAGAACTCTGGTTACGTCTCCTCTCCTGCTCGCGAATACGCCGCGGGGGAATAAGTGACATGTGGAAGACCAGCGTGTATAACGCGCCGCTATAATAGTCAGTCATGCCGCGGCGAGGTGCATAGACACCCGCTTCCATCCCCCCTCCCGCCCCGGCCACACAGCGTAATTGCGGGCTTAACTACGCCCTGCAAATAAGCCGTGAGAAAGCCTAACAACCCAAATTTTCATGTATTCAAAGTAGCCGAAATGCTATTTCCAATAGTTCCAAATGTGCCTTTTTATTGCTTTTATAGTGCTAGATAGTGGTGCTACTGATATTGAATTGTACTTGTAGTTTGCTGCCACACCAGTGTCACCGATGTTCATTAAAAAAAAAAAAAACACATTTTTTTTTTTAGATGTGCAGACCAAATATTGTTTGTATGGGGGACTGGCTGCCCCATTTTGGCTTTACCACTCCCCCCACAACGTGCACGGGCTTTTGAATCATGTAAAGTACCTGTACCTGGAATCTGCTTTCCCCTGAAATAATGAGGTCTGAACATGCACCCAGAAGGTAACATAATACAGCGAGTTTCCCCACCTGTATTGAGTGTCCGCCCTTGTCAGTGGCAGTTGCGCTTACACAGTTTTGAACAAAAATGTACACTAAGAACCTCAATTTTTTTCATGTATTCAAAGTAGCAGAAAAACTTTTTTTTTTTGTGCTAGTAGAGCTTTAAAAGCTTTTTTTTGGATGTGCAGAACAAATATTATTTTTTTTGATGTGTATCAAAGGTGACACGCATCACCAAAGCTAGTGACAGCTGTTCACACACCTACGTGCTTATAAAATGTGCCCGTATATCAGCCATAATTACCGCCGAAGTGCGCAAAATAACGGGCTAAACCCGCATTCCATTACGAGGTAATTCCACAGTTCTCAGAGAACTATGGATTAATCGTCTCCGCCTCCCTGCTCCGGCGAATCGCCGCGGGGAGATAAGTGACATGTCAATTACTAGCGGCGTATGCGCGCCACTGGTAATGCAAGTCACTGGTAGTCAGCCCAATGCACGGCCACACGGCGTAATTACGTCCCACAGTTAAGCCGTGTGAACATAGCCTTAGCAATAGCTAGCACAACTGACAGCCAGGGCCATCTTTTCCATTGGGCTGGGTAGGGGGCTGCCGCCCTGAGCACAGTGAGCCCACTTGGGCAGCCACTTTCTCTGCCCAGTGAATACGGTTGGGAGCCTCCTGTAGCCTGGCTCCGGCTTTACCTTTTACTGCCTGCGCTGTACAGAGACAGTGAAAGCAGTGGAGTCCCAGCGGCCGTCAGTCAATTTTCTCCGTTCTCTGGCAGGAGATGTAGTTCATCACTGCTCATCCCACCCAGATCAATCCCACTGTCCCCTCCTCTCCCCCAAACAGTCTCCCTGCAGCTGCCACCAGTCATCCACATGAGTTGCTGTGTGGCCTGAGGGCACAACAGTGGCAGACTACATGATGGAGAGGTTGGCCCCGGGCCAGGCAGCGACTTGAATAGCAAAATACCAACCTTCAATTGAAGATTTAGCAAATGAAATTCAGCAACAAAAAAGTCTAATGTAAAGACTTAGGTTTTTGCTTATATATCCACAAAAGACCATTCTCGGCACCCAGTCTCCACAACAGGGCTGTGGAGTCAGTAAGCTCCAACTCCCTCATACTTGGCGCATGTTTAAGTGATAACTTTACTGTAGTGAAATGGTAACATCAGGCTTTTTATCACCTAATGATACAATAATCAAGCTCTTTAGTAGAACATACACGGAAAAGCAAAAAGGTAACAAATGGTTTGGTCCTTTTGACTTTCAGGCTCCATATCTTACCATCCAATACAGCTTTTTCCATGAGACTACCATTATTTTATAGACAATCATCTTACATATCTTATACATAAATTTGACTTACAAGTATTTAGCAAGTCGGAGTTGGCCCATTTTATAATGACTCCGACTCCTGCAAAATGGGCACCACCTTGACTTCACAGCCCTGTGTGGAGGTCAATACAGCAACTCTACTTCATTGTCATTGAACCCTTCCGTCTCCAACCTTGATGTATGATTCAGGTCGATGTCCAGCTGGAACCCTATGTCGTCCTTTTCATACTTCTAGTACTCGAGTGTATGAAGTCAATCATTTTGTAGGATACTCGCATTGAGATCAGTCCTGGTCAAGTATCCAACATCTTTGGCTGTGAAACACCATATCAGGCTTCCACCGAACCTCACAGTTTCTTAAATATCTCGATTCGTTAGCCCGGTCTATTGACTTTCATCTCATCGCTCCAAATCACCCGTTCCATTCTTCCATCTTTTCGTACATATTTTCAATACATCTATTGCCAGTCGTTTCTAATGAGGAGATTGAAGAGCAGAGGTTCTTTCACCTTTTTACAGCCACCATTCCAGTCCGGTGTATTGCGCCCGGTGCTTTGCATGGACTTCTGTGATCTCCTCTATACGAAGTCTACAGCCTCCTCCACTGCTGTGTCTGATGCTTAGCACGATAGACCTTGTGAGGAGTGACTTGTTGAATTCAGATATTTTTGCTGACGTCCTCCTCTTGGCTTCTGAATTGGTTGGATGGACATAGTTTCATATCCTACCAGCTGATCTAGTGGGCCTCATATGCTACAGATTTGGCAATTTTTCTTCCATTGGCCAGAATGTCACTCTATTGATTGAGCTAGGAATGATGCTGTTTTTCCTTTCTTGGGGAATCTTCTACATGGCTGCCTAGGAACCAGTGACCTATTACACTTGGGAATCACCTAAATAACACTGAGCTATTAGGAAAAGTGAGAACAGGTATTAATTTGTAATTAACAAGAAGAAAATGATTTACCACACAAGGAGCATAACAAACAATGCAGTTTACATGCCAAGAATCTGTAAAACAAAGCAGATGCTAAATAGTTGAAGGTAAAAATTATGGAGAGCCAAGATGATAAAATGACGGGAGTCTTACATTCAAAGCTATAGTGGATGGTGAGATATGGAGCCTGAAAGTCAAAAGTTCAAAACATTGTTACCGTTTTCCTTCTCAGTGTAAAATATATTTATTGGATACAAATTTAGAACACAAAATTTACAAAAAAAATTGTAAATATGCAAAACGTTGCAGTAAGTGAGAAACTTTTTCAGCAAAAACATCCTGAATAACATTTGTGGAGTCTATAAATTTGTTCTGAGAAATAGTATCACCTCACAATCCTGCATAGATGACCAATCCGTCCAAGCATCTGATCTTTTTTTTTTTTCCAGGCCAAGAACGCCTCTCTACGCTAACTTGAGTTTAGCAGCAAAAGTGGTGACCACATTCCCCCCTCTAACAATTTCAGGGTCATAAAGGATTCCTCATGCAGTCATTCTGATACCGATTAACTCTGGTTATTATTATATTCTTTTTTTTTTTTTTTTTTGTACTTCTTTGAGAACAGTAGAAACATTTTGCAGAAATCCTGTCAATCTGTTTTGCTACGGGAAGCGGAATCTTTTCCCTGCATTAAACGGTTTGCTGCTCCATGTCATCCAAATACTTTTCCAAAAATTAAACCTCTCTGATGAGGCTGAGATATGTGAGCAGTAGCAGTGCTGGACCCAATCTCTACTTGCTCTTGGCACTGCATTGAACTATCTGTACCAATTTATTATATATTTTGGGAGTCGGTCCATTTTAGAACAACTCTGACTCCACCAAAATGGACACTGATTCCGGCTCCACAGCCCGGCTTTAGTTTAGTATAGTACTTTGTTACCGCATATTAACAGCACAGTGAGGGCATATGTATTAATGCTGTATAAAACTTCCTAAAAAGGCTACCCACCTCCCCCCCCCCACACCCCCCGGTGGGGGGGGGGGGGGGGGGGGGGGTGGTGGGGGGGGGGGGGGGGGCACAAAACGAAAGTTTTTACAATCGGTGGCGCATCTTGACTCTCGAAATCACTGATGGAAAAGTCCTTGAAGCTCAGGTGAGCACCTCCTCATCTTTGCGGGCGTATTTGTAGTAGCAGCGATAGATGGTAGTGCAGTGCTTCCCTGGTGCTTTTATTTTTTTGTTTTTTTTTTTTAAAACAAATTTATATTCAGGAACAGGGATAAAATACAACCGATGTGCGTCCACATAGCAGTTATACAGTGACGTGTGACAAAATAAGAGAGCAAATAAAACAATGCAATGCACCAAATTGAGAATTTGTCAATCCCTCCTCCTATATATAGCGCAATGGCCGAGTTCGAATGTCCTCTAAACAAGTTTTAAATTTTTCCTCCACCGACCTAACGTGGTCTTGGACCCCAGTGAAAGTAATGTGCAGTAGAATCAATATAAACAAACCCTTGCCCCCCCCCCGTCCCTTCAACCTCCCAATAACTCAGGTTTTCCTAACGTGCCTTTAGCGGACTCAATGAGATAGTACTCCGTATACATTGAATGGTTCCAGCACGATCTGATTTCCTACTGAGTTATATTGCTTGGAGATAAAAGATCTCCACTTTTCAAGATCTCCTGCTTTCCCCCCCCGCATCCTTATTGTTTAATCAGCCTGAAGTTTTTCCAGTATAGACTTGCGTAGACATCCGATAACTCCGGGAATAGTAAGGGTAGATTTTTCTATCCAGTGCTCAGTATGCATTTTTTGGCCCGCAGTAGAGTGACAATGAATCACCCTATCGCCCACTAAAACCTTCTCTGCACCTCCCCTTTGGACTCTTTGGTGACCTAAATGAAAAAGCATCCCTGTGGATCAAACCTAATCTTGCAGTCCCGATGTATCTGCGATGTAATAATTGACTTGCCTGCAGAAGGAGTTAATTGGCCGGACATTCCATATATGCAGTGAAAACAGTCAGCCTTTTCCAGGTCACATTTGGGGCAGCAGTCAAATGAAACCACTTCTATTGGGGATTTTGAGGAATGTTGAATGCATATATAGCCTTATGTTTTAAACGAATACACAACTCCCTCCACTGTTCATTAAATTATGGCTTTTCGTACACTTTGTATTCCCTTAGGATTTTTGTGCGAGATCTCCATATCCTCGAGTTTTTTTTTGTTTTCCCAGTACCCCCAAATAGCCGTTCAAATCATTTCTCGGTTACTTTTTTGTTAAGAAAGATGAGTATGTCTAGATTAGCATTCCACTACAACTCATTATTATATTGAATAATCTGCAAACTCCTTTGTTCTCCCCAGTGACTGTAAATGCGTGACATTGATATCTACAAAATTTGACACTTGCTGGTTTTGAAAGACTTGATTGGGGTTCAGAGCACATTTATTCTTCCTTACACTCTCCCAACTAAAGAAAGAGAACCAAGAGGATTGTGACAAGAAATCCCCTCAAGACCCTAACTCTCCCTCTGCTATCCAGCTGTTGAAGATTTTGTTCCCTTCTCCGGAGTGAATGATGGTAGATCCCAAGGGAACAAACTGTGATATGTACATAGGTCGTTCTAAGGATCCTCCTCGTGTGTCGCCAGGTGGCCTAGTGTGTCTTTCAGTGACAACACTGTCCTTAACGCGCACTTATCGATAGGAGTCCTCAGAGGAGGTGCAGCCTGATCCCAACTACAAGAAGCTGTGACTCCAATTCTCGTGTGGAAAATCTGTCTGTCCCATCCCAATCCAATCCCTCACAAGCCTCCACAAAGCCGCCAGTTGTATAAGGTAAATGTTTTGCAACTGCGCCCCACCCTGGAGCTTGTGCATAAATGTTACCTAGTGCTAGATGCGTGATTTCTTTGCCTTTCCAAAGAAACGCAAAAAAGCCTAGTAGTTTGTTTACATCCATGTGCTTGAGCAGATATGTATGTTTTGTTGCAGAGGAATAGTAACCTAGCGAAAGTCTTACCATTTGATCAATTGTATCACATACCTAAATTTGATAGGGGAAGATCTTTCCACTTTTTCTAATTCTGTTAGAATTTTGAGAACAATGGGGGGTAGTTCAAGTGGTATAACAAGGCCCCTTTTCGTCCATATCTTGAATCCCTAGATATGTCAGATAAGTCTCACACCTCTACTGCGCTCACTTTGAATGTTAGTTATTGTTTCCCAGCGGGAAACAGTTGATATTTGGGTCCTGTTAATTTTAAAGCCTGAGAATACTCCAAAATTTTCGATATCAACTTCTAAAACGCCCTTTCAGTTGGGCTGTGGGTTATCCATAAATAGCAAACATATCATCTGCAAAACATATGACCCTAACCTCTCTTGAGCCTACCAGAGATTCCTTTGACGGTCTCTGGAGTTCATCAATGCAGTGCTAATGGCTCTAGGGCAATGTCAAAGAGCATAGGGCGACAAGTCACCTCTGTCTACGTCCTTTTTGTAGCTTAAAGGGGAAAAGAATAATCCCCGTGTGTGAATCTACTTGTGGGGTATTATACATCGCCGTCAGATAATGCCTAATATCACCCATGCAACCCAATTTGGTCCAAATACCAGATTCAGCCATTTCCAATTAACATTATCGAAGGAGCTTGTCTCCGCGTCTATACTTATTAGCGACGCGGTAGATCCCACCCCTCATTTTCCCCTGTCAATTTAATCCTGAACTGTCAGAACGCGATCTAATGTTCTTAACCCCCGATCTTCCTTTTTATAAACCCCATTTGTGAGGGCCTATCATTTTTTTGGCATATGTTCGCACAGCCTGTTGCCCATGGACCTTTGCGATAATTTTACATCTTGGTTAATCAGTGAGATGGGGCGATAGGAAGCTGCGTTTTCAGGGGATCTTTGCCCTTTTTTGTTATAACCCCTTGATATGACTGTATCCCCCGAAGTAGGCATCATTCCTTTTCTCCAATTATCTCTTTTTGTAAACCGCACTAACGTTGGGGATATGTCTTTATGTAACATCCTTATAGAATTTATGCGCCTGGCAGTCCGTCTGTCCTGGTGCTTTGGCTGGTTGGATACCTTTAATGGCCAGTTCTATTTCTCACTACTAAATCCGCATTTAGAGTTCTCGCGCCGTCTTCCCTAAGATTGTTTTCAGCCCAATGGTCTCCAGAAATTTTCGCTCCCTTGATAGTCATATGGGTGGTTGGGAAATATAACTTTTTGTAGTAACTTCTAAAATTTTATGATAATTTGGGGTCTCTTGACATGCCCCAGAGCCATCTTTACAAACACATACTACCCCCGCTGGTATACCCAGTTTTCCACCACTAAATTTGCCATAGTTTTCCGACTTGTTGCCCATCCCTGAATAAAGTGACCTTAGCTGATCTCCATAAATAGCTCAATAGTTTTTTTGTTGCTGTTCAAGAAGGCCTCCGCTTTGGTTGCCTAACAATCCTTTTTTGTTCTCTCCTCTGAGGGTTGATCTAAAAAATTTGTGTATGAGTGCTCTTAATGCCGTAGTGCTACCTCTCGAACTTAGTCCCAAATATCTCTCTTCTTTAGCCGCCGATATAGCCATTAATTCCTTCCCCACAACACAGCCTACAAGTATCCCAGAAGAGACCAGGAGATTGTGATAGGCTAGCATTATCACTGATAAACTCCTCACACCACCGTCTCATGAGTTGCTCTGAAATCGATCATCTCCTGCTAGGGCGCATGGAAAGCGCCACAGAATGTCGACCCCTTTGGGGTTGTTTGTCTACTCACTGACATCTATCACCAGGGAGTGATCGAACCACTAGTCCCTATCTCGATCGATTCCACTTGGCCCTGCAATTGATCGATTACCACAAAGTAATCCAAGGCGGACCAGGAATAAGTTCGGACATGGGAGAGCAATGATAAACTGTCTGTCCTGTGGGTTCCTCCACCTTCCATATGTCTCCCAGGCCCGTGGATTAGCTTAATAATCTCACTAATCAGGCTTTTTGCCAACTTTCTTCTCTCCCTTTGTGGGACCCCGTTCGCTTTTCTATCCTCCCTCTCGTCCATCCAACGCAGTTAAAGTCGCCCCCTACTAAAAATTCTGTCCACTTTCCTCCGAGATCTATGTTTCCAGAATGGCGGAAGAATTCCTTATCCCTGCCCGGGTAATTGGGAAGCATATATATTAAAAAGGGTTATTAACCTGCCGAAGTCTCCAACCACACCCTCATACTTCTCCCCTCCTTGTTTATCCTGATCCTGTGAAATAATTTTGTAAGGGTGCTCTTGTTGAAGAAACATATCAATCCTCACACCCCACTCCTGCCTTCCCCTTCACTGCCCCCAGATTCACTCTACACACCCTCTCCCGACCATATCTTCTTCATGCTACTACAAATCTTTTTCGCCTCTCATGTTGTTTACTTGCGTATGGCAATGTACCGGCTTCCTCATGTTTTTTAAGGTGACCAATATCATCGTTTTTGTGGGGACGTAGCCCTTGACGTTCCAGGATACTATTCTCATTTGAAAAAGAACTACCTAAACTCTCTGTATAAACCCCTAGACACCTAATGACCATGCACACCCCCTCCCCCCTCCCATGAACCAAATAAAGACCCCAATAAACAACTGGAACCTCCGACCCACCTTAACAGATGATACCCTCCTCCTTCTCTTTAAGGACTTCTCTTTTTCCGCGCACAAATACCTAACCTGAGGCAATCTCTGACCTCAGACTTTTCATACACTCATTTTCTTCTGCCCCGAACCCCGCCTTGGAACAGCCCTTCTCTTCAACTTGAACTGCCCCATACTTATAAAAACTTACCATGGTTGTGCCCCAGTATTTCATAACAATAAACAGTCGAACCGATCCCTCCCCTCTAGTACCTTCTTCACACAACACCACCCTAAACTGATGACTCTAAAAGTGTTCAATCCCTGAATCATCACTCTAGGGGGGAAAACCTATAAGAACATGGAATGTCAGCGTTTCCTCGGTGTCCGGGATTGACCTAAGTATATACTGGCTGAATCACGTCCTGGCAGGCCCTGGACATGCTGGCGTTACCTGGCTTCTCCTTCCTTAGGTATTGTCCCCTCCTCTGAGTGGGTCGGCCCGATTTTCTCTTAGAGCTGAGAGTTCCCAACAGCTCCTCACCTCCTCTGGGTATAGCATATCACAGGGAGGGCCCGGAGTCCTGGGGAAAACCCTCAGTCGGCAGGAAACTAGAGGTTAAAGTGTATTTGTCTTTTGACCAACTCTGTGCAAATATTTGAAAACTGCTTTCTCTTCCTGGAGACCTCCAAGGAGTAGTCCGCAAAGCGTAGGAGTTTAATCTCCCCTTGTAGATCAGGGGAGATTTTGAGTGACCGTTGCATGAACGATCAGGGATTTCTCAGAGTCAATCCAGGTGATTAACTCATAACGAGCCTCTCGGATCTATCGGGTGTCCCCTCTGTAGTTGGTGACTTTATTGGGCCAATTCTGTGTGCTCTCTCTACTTTAAAGGGGTGTGACAGTCCCAGGAGTTTTGGGATCTCAACTGCACAAATTTTTTTGCAGATCTTTAGCAGGTATATGTTCGTTTAGGCCGATGATTCTTAAGTTATTCCTGCGGGACCTGTTTTCCAGGTCATCAACCTTATTCTGGAGAAAATCCATTTTCCTGGCTAGCCTCTCCATGGTGCTCCTGGCCCCCAATATGTCGTCCTCCACTATGTTCACCCTCTCCCCCAGGTCCCCAATCTGGGCGGTATGCAGCGATATGTCATTGTGCAAAGCTGACACTGCAGCCGTTACTGCAGCTGAAACTGAAGCTGAGATAGTGGCTTCTAGTGACGCCATGATATCTGGAACTATGAGCTTTGCCACAGCCTCCGCCATGGATTTACAGGAGATCCCTAAGCCTGGGATCTTTTCCTCTAGCCCTCCATCTATCTCCTGGAGAGATTTTGTGGCTGCCCCTGTATGCTGTGTGATCGGCATTGTCCCCTGGGGGTCTCTCTGGGGGAGTTGGGGCTGTTCTTCCACCGATGCTGACCCTGTGCCGGCTATCCGTCCACTTCTGCTCCCGCGTGGTGGTTCGGGCGCCATTTTAACTGTGCTGCCTGCACAGCTCTGAGGGGCTGAGTCTGAGCGCAGGCTTCCCGCTGGGTCAGATATCCCCGCTCCTGCACCGGAAGGTGTACGGGAGGTAGGGGCACTGAAAAGTGCCGTTTTGAGTGCCGGTATGATGCGGGAATGCCCTCGTATGGGCGTTGTGAAGCGGGAGCTCCGGCTGCTGCCTCCTTACATGCGCGCGCCGGAACCGGAAGTCGACCTTCCCTGGTGCTTTAACGAATATGCAACTCCATATTGTAAATGAGTGGAGATATGTGATTTGCTAGCGCGTTTCTGCTGAGATTTTGTCGTAGGATGTGACTTAATTTTGACGCGCTGCATTTTAGGTATTTATTATGTTGTGTAGACTCTTCTGCAGGTCCCTTGATAAAAGCTTCTCGTTACCCGAGAAGAGGACATGACTGTTGGAATCTGTGAATTCTGTTTTTGCGCTGAAATAAAAATTTGGGGTCTATCCAGTGTGATTCCATCATTTTTTCCCCAGGACTTGTAGGTCTCAGCATCTTGTGGTTCATCCACCTTAGACTGTAGCTATTGCTTTTGACGTGTTTTTACGCATATTCCTCTTCTGTACTATGTCTAGTATAAATAGCCTTAGTAACACATTAAGATATTGCATTCTTGGAGGAGGATGGGAAGCGGTGCTCTCCTTAACACTTTCATGGCAGCGGACCTATTTTAGAATCCAGGTATTACACATGGCTTTGGATTTCTCAAACGCTGTGTGTGCTAAGCAGGGCATTAAAGAAGACTGTTAACGACTTGTGCCTGCTGTCATACAAATAGGGGTTCTGGCGGGTTCTCTCAGTCTATAGGGGCATGTCCCCACGGCACGGGTTTGCGGCCGGCTTTTCAGACTGTTTGCGGTTTTGCAGACCGTCTGCAAACAAGCACAGCGGGCTTCTATGGAAAACCTATGCAGCAGTCCCCACTGCACCGGTTTTCCGCCCAGCGGTTTTTCAAATAGGCGGCCGCCCGAAAAAACATTGTACATGCACATTCTTCTGTCCGGTTTTCGGACGGAATATGTGAAGGGGGAGGGCTTTTCTCCGCTCATCACGTAGAAAAGCCGCCGTCCCCACTCCCCTCCACGGCCATGGGGATGGCACTAAAACACCGACCGGTATTTGTCCTCTGCCTTGGGGACGTGCCCTAAGGGGTCCTGTACCCAGAAATTTCTCCTGCCGGACTCGTGTTGGTAGAAGCCAGTGACCTGACACATGAGTAGCTCTAGTAGTAGGCTCTGTGTTTTGATGGCTTCAGTCTCGTAGGCATCAGCGGGATCATGGAGATTTGATGTTGTCCATTCATTGTTGTGCACCATTCACAGCTTTTTCACAAAAGCTTTTGTCCGAGTTCAGTGGCATCGATGTATTTTCCTCTGTCGCTTTGTAGTTCAGTCATCACATCCATAGAGATGTTTTTTCTATGGATCTGCTCTATTTTACCAAAATAGCGTCCATAACACATTGATACAAAGGAGCAAGTTCTCTGGGCTAGGCAGGGTGTGATAAAGCGTAAAGTATCCATAAAAGGTAATTCTCAGAGGATAGTCTGGTTGGTCAGCTCCTCAACGCCAATCACTAGTGAATCTAGTGTGCTGACCTAGAACCTCCTAGAATACTCTCCTCCCAAATGTCTTTTCCAGCTGAGATCCAGCAAACCAGCACACCCAAACTTGGAAGGCACACGGCGCAGAGACATACAGCGTCCCTGAGGGTGCATTTCAGCCTATATATTTTATGTATGGTGTGTGTGTGTGTGTGTGTGTGTGTGTGTGTGTATGTGTATATATATATATATATATATATATATATATATATATATATATATATATATATATATGCGCCTCACTTGTGTCTGGATGCCATCTTGGACCACCCTGGGGGTACTAAGCTCAAGGATCGCCGCTTCTTTCTGGCTGCAGCCTGTTTTATTTTGGCACAGGCTTAGTCATTCGGCAACAAAACCAAATCAAAACCTCGGCCCTCTGGCCACTAACTAACCATAAAGTGAGTCCCTCACTAACTGTGGACTTGGCCTACTGCCAGCGCCACAAACACTCTTCCCAGCCACTGCTGGGTCCGGCTTCCTGAAGGCAGCCACCTGCTTGCCTCAAGCCTGGGGGTAAGAGCCCTCTCCTTAGCTCCTCTGCTGCTCCAGCTCCTGGCAGCAAACTAACCCCTAATCACCTGTATTAGCAGGCCTTTAATAGGTCTCCAGAGACACACAAAAAGCCTGACCTAGAATGTGGGAACGGCCACCTACACAACACTATGGCTGTCCCAAAAAGCCACCTAATACATAACCGCCTAGCAGCTATTCTAGCTGCTACTGTAAGTGTCAGTAATGATATATTACTGACACAATATAGGTGGCTTTTCCCCACCAAGACCAGGTCCGTGGTGGCGCATCTGCAGCAGGTCTCTGTCTGTACACCCTCTAGAGACAGAAACATATTGGAGGTCGCTCTGTCACAAAAAAAAAAAAAAAAATATATATATATATATATATATATATATATATATATCATAAAAAGATGCTGTGAGATGCACCTGTATTTCGGGGGAAAAGTCATGTTTTTGTGCATTTCTTGTGCACTGATTTTTTTGGTGCATGTGTGACTCGTATGTTTGGTACAGCCCGCTATGTGTGTGAACAAAGTGCACGTGTAGTTTGCTGTGCTTTTTGGAAGCCTTTTAGACTCGCTATCATAAAATTAGTACATTAAAAAATAGTTTTAATAGTAGACAGGTGGCTTGAGCTGCAATATAAGCCGCAAGTCTAATGTTGTGCTTTGAGGGAGGAGCTTCAGTATCCGCCACACCATGTGCAGGAGTACTGATATTTGTGAGATTGGGGGAGAATGCATGTTCTTTTAGGAAACCTTTTAAAAGGGTATTGTCACCATGCTGTTTCACAGAGCCTGCTCTTCACAGCCAGCTTCAGGCTCCCACTTCTTGTTCAGGTTGTGAATGGTTCTACAGCAGTGATTGACATTTCAGCTCTGCTATTCCTAGCTGAGCCTGTTAGAGGGACATTGGTAATGGAGGGGTCTAAACAGCAGGGTGAAAGGCTATAGAGCTGTAAAGAGCTAATGTTTGTCAGTAACCTAGAGAAACAAGCTCCTCTGCTACTGATAACACACAGCAGGGAGTGACCTCCTCATCCCAGCTACTACTAGAGCAGAGAGGTAGTTAGTAATCTAGGAAAGCTTGTGTACACAAGCAGACGATGAAAACTACGCTATCTCTGAAGAGAAGCAAAATCAGAACAGCAATGTATTTGATATTTTTTGTGGTCAGAATACCTTTTTGAGTATCTTAGATTCCTGAAACACAACTTTTTAGAGTCTGTGGCACGGCTATAAGAGTCAGAGTTTCAACTTCTCTGAAACCAGTGGGTCCCTAAGGTTCCCAGCACTACATCTACTAGTATTGACACTACTACCTTCAACTTTATCGGTTTCTTCTGGATGTCTATACAGTTGAAACCTATAGCAGAGCAGGGAGCCTGTGTCCTACAGTCCTGACTTCACAGGTCATTTTATCATGGGGTAAGGTTAGAAGGCAAAAAGAGTAGCATTTTCATTGTATGGGACCAAGGGGATAGTTATCACTGTTTTGGGGGCGTTATGATTGTGTTTGGTGCCAGGGCTGTGGAGTCGGAGTCGGTGGCTATTTTGCAGGAGTCTGAGTTGACATAAAATGGACCAACTCCGACTCCCAAAATATATAATAAGTTGGTCCAGTTAGTTCGATGCAGAGCAAAGAGCAAGAGGAATTGGGTCCGGCCGGTGCTACTGCTCCCATATCTTCAGTCTTATCACATGAGGAGTGTAATTGATGACATGGAGCAGGCAAAGCGCTGCCCCAGGGCAAGAACAGATTTCAGCAAAATTTTTCACCTGCTTTCAAAGAAGTAGAAGAGTTCAACCATTCATCAAAACTGACTGTGGCTGAGGCAATTATTTTATACCCTGACGCTTTGCCCCCAAGTTAGTGTAGAGAGGTCGTTCTCTAGCCTGGAAATAATGAGATCAGATGAGAGGTCATGTATGCAGGATCTCATGGAGGCAATATTATTTCTCAGAACAAATTCAGAGACTCAACAAATGTTCCTGTAGTGTTTTGCATATTTACAATTTTTTTGTGTTCTAAAGTCATATCCAATAAATATATTTTAAACTGACAAGCAAAAATGTAACAATGTTTTGAACTTGTGACTTTCAGGCTCCATATCTCACCATCCACTACAGCTTTGTACATGAGGCTACTGTAATTTTATATACAGTCCTCTTACCGGTCTTATACATAAATTTGACTTGCAAGTATTTAGCATCTGCTTAGTTCTGCAGATTCTTTCCTGTAACTGCATTGTTACTCTTTTGCTCCTAAAAATCTAAATGTTAATTTTTATTATTTTGTTAGTATTTGGGAAATCCACCTTTTTGGTTTTCAATATTGCCTAAATCCTTCTGGGCTTTGGATCAGATTCAAGCATATCTTGACTAAAATCTGATCCCAGGTCTCTTCTCCACATTCCCAATGTTGGTGCAGACTGGACTTGGATACAAATACAGCTTTGTCTTCAACTCTACCCACAAGTGTTCAAGAGATCAAACCATTGTTACTCTTTTTCTTGTCAGTGTCTGTTCTACATAAATAGCTTGTTTATTGTATCATAAGGTGATAAACAGCCGGATGTTACCATTTTAGTACAGTAAAGTTATCACTTAAACATGCGCCGAGTATGAGGGAGTCGGGGGTCTGAAGTTTGGGAAATTGAGGAGTCGGGGGGTTTTGGCTTGCTGACTCCACAGCCCTGGTTGGTGCATAAGGAGGCAGGGGGCACACAGAGGTCGGTTTTACTATGAGGGGAGCTATTGCAGTGTAGGGCTCTAAGGCTATGTTCACACGGCGTAATTGCGGCGTGCATTTTGCTGCGTATTTGCGCTTAATACGCGGCGCGATGCGCGCCGCAATTACGGTAATCCATGGCTTATAGAGAAATATGGATTACTCCTTGTCTGCCCGCGAGTACAATACGATAGTATTGTTCGCACGGGGAGACAAGTGACATGTCAATTATTCGTGGCGATTATGTGTATAATAAATATATATATATATATATATATATATATATATATATATATACGAGTATGTTCTTGCACTGTAGCTGAGTTGTCACTAATTCTTTTCTCTTCTATGAGAGGTGCACTCACATTCCTGCACAGATACAGGCTCGGTAGACACTTGCTGCAGGGGTTAATAGGAGTGTCAGGCTGCTGAGACTTTGGCTTGCCGGGTCCCTGCAGAGAGAATTTGTGTGATTAGAAGGGATCTCAGTCACATGGGTGCGTAGCCTAGTTAGGAGCAGGGTTTATATAACCTGTTTGTGTAGGAGGGGGGGTGAGGCTCCTTTCTGTTAGAGATGAGCGGTGGCAGGACCCAGATGTAGGTTGCCCGCTAGTGCTTACACAACAGCTGTTATATGCCGGGTCATTTGGAGCCAGGAGCCTGGAGAGCTGCTGTTCTGTAGCTTTCTGGAATTCGCTAGAGTAAGACCCGGCTTTTCTTGCAGGCACGGGAGGGGGTTTGAGACTTTGACCTTCTTTGTAGAAAGCTTATTTCGGGTAGTCTTGCTGCTTGTAGTGGTGGGGATGGTATTGGGCAGGCAGGGACCTTTCATGTTCTAGTCATGGATTGTGTGCTGGCTGTTCTAGATGACTGCGGTCTATTTTCTGGTGGTGCCGGGTGTGGTCACATGCATGCTTGTACGTTAGATTAGTAGCAGGTTGGTAGGAGACATGTTCTGGATTGTGTGCGATACCTGGTAGCCATTAGTAGTAGTGTGTGTCAGAATCCACATAGGCACTTCATTCTGTTTTCATTGGGAATCCACTGTGTGGTTCATGCTCTTCATTGTGGATTTCCACAGGAAGACAAATTGACGTTATTTGTTACACACAATTGTTGGATTTCACATGGGGCAGCCAAGACCTGGGCGAACTCCATTGAAATGGGCCGATCCACGTCCAAAACTGGCGCCGCAAAGTGATCATCCACAGCAGACGTCTGAGGGTCTCTGGATCCCTGCGGTGGGTGCTCGTATGAACACATTCTGCTATCGCTGTATATGCTGGAGGGCAGAGGGTCACTCCCTGATCTAAGCCATTCTGTATCATGATTTGTCTAGCAGAAATATCAGACTTGATGGATTTCAGAGAGATTCTATACTGATGAGGCTCTTGTATTGCTGAGCCTCGTTGGGAGCAATAGCTTTTCTGCCCTACTGAGGTATATTTTTATAGTCCAACATACTTTAGACCTAAATGGGTTAACAGCCCTTTTCGGATTAGAACTAATTTCTGCAAGTCCAGTGCCCCCAACAAACGGCTGTTTTGCAGGGGGCCGTCAGAAAATGGTTATTTTTATAGGATACATGGATGTCTTCAAGTGGTTTTTTACTTTTTTGGCTCTTGGAGGGTAGTCCCCAGGAAGCCCCTATGTTTCATGTGGAAATCCTTATGTGATCTAGAAGTAGTGTGTTTTTTTTTTTTTTTTTTTTTATTTTTTTTCAAATGTTTTTCATAGTACATCGGTTATGTCTGATTACCGCTGTTCAACAGAATGGTGCTGAGCTATAATATGGGACATGAAAATACCAAAGGCTACATGAATACTTTTAAATACTAATTATATTAAATCAGTGCATACAAATGAAGGAACACCTATGGCAATGTAAAACGATAATGGACGGGTCAGCACTTATCTTGGTTTAAACACCACCTTTTCAAAGGGTTAAAGAGAACCTGTCTGAGAACAGAACAAGGTAGTGACGGACCTGCTGTTTCCAGCGCTGTGCCCCTTATTCTGTAAGATGCTGCATTTTTCGTGTATTTAATGCTCAAATCTGCAGTTTTCAGCCAGAAAAGTCATTAGAAGAGTCAGTGTTTCTTCAAGCCCCGCCCACCTCAACTGATAAACCTGTTACTTTGAATAGGTAGAAACGTGAACTGTCAGTGGGCGGGGCTAGCCTTTGGTGGGCGGGGCTAACACCTACTCATGAAGAAGATTTGTGGGTTAAATGCTCAGAACCTGCTGCATGTCACAGAAAAAGGGACACAGCGCTGGAAACAGCATGTCTGACACTGGCTTGTGCTGTCCTCAACAAGGGGGACATAACCTATGTGACAGGTTCTCTTTAAATCCCAACAATGTCCATACGAAGCCAAATAGAGAGGACAACCTTCCTGCCGGCAGCGGCGACGTTTTGGAAATACGCTTTTTCCTTTTTCAAGCCGTTATCGTTATACATTGCCATAGGTGTTCATTCATTTGAAATGTTCTATGTATGCACTGATTTAATATAAAGCAGTGGTTCTCAACCTTTCTAATGCCGTGACCCCGCAATACGGTTCCTCATGTTGCGGTGACCCCAAACCAAAAAAATAATTTTGATGGCTACGTCCAAACTGTAATCTTGCTACATGGGGGGTTACATATGCGTGACGCCTCTGAGCGGTACCTCTACATGTCACATACATATAAAGGTACCACTCAGAGCCATTACATAGATGTAACCTTGTCCGGGGGGAGGCTGTGATTGGCACATGAGGGGTTACATATGTGACCCCTCATGTGCCACTCACAGCCCCCCCTATAAGGGGGGGGGGGGGGTTAAATGTAATTTGTATATTATTTGATGGCTTTATGTGGTACAAGTAACAGGTTAATAACATATTAATTGTACCACATACAGACATTACATGATGCAGTTTGTGTGTTTAACACTAAATTACCTTGCAGCCAGGAACAGCCCTGCACTGAGTACGGCAGGGCTGTTCCTGATGCTTGGTACATATTGTGGGCGCGTGATGCTGCGCGCTTTCAGCGTCCTGCACGCACCGCCCACAAGAACCGGCGGGACGTAAGTCCGTCCTCGCCGCAGCGCCGCTCACAGGAGCCGCTCACTGAGCCACCAATGCTGCGAGTAACGGCGCCCACTGCTCCCCCTCCCCTCAGTAATACAAACGCTGTGGGCGCCGCACTATGCAAGCAGCTGCAGGGAGGGGCGCAGCGGCGGCCACAGCGCTTCTCCCTGCAGCTATTAAGCCAGTGCGGCGCCCCTCTCAGCTCTCCGGCCGCCCTGCCCGGGCTAGGGGCGACCCCTGTGTTTTGGTCGTTCGACCCCCGCCGGGGTCGCGACCCACAGGTTGAGAACCGCTGATATAAAGAATAGTATTTAAAAGTATTCATGTAGCCTTTGGTATTTTCATAAGACTGTCAATAAGGGAAGTAAACCAGGAACTCCCTAAACCGACCGGTATTTGTCCATGGCCGTGGGGATGCGCCCTTAGTGCTCAGATACCGGTCTTTGTAGCTTGGATAAATGATATATTGACAATTGTATCGCAGTGCAGGTTGGTTTTTCTTATTAAAGGAAGTGTGTGACAATCTTATTTGCTACAATGTGTGTACGCTGCTAAAAATTGACTCTGTAGTTTTGACCCTATAAACATGTTAGTTTTTTTTCTCTCTCTCTCTCCATGTTTAGGTGGTTCTGCATTGTTTGAGCCTGAAGTCTGTTATTTAATGAGATGCCCATCCAGAACAAAAACTTGAAACTTAAAGGTCTCCCATTACAATGTCAACAAGGCCCCCTTGCATTGGTGACAGAACTGTTGTCCAGCCATCATCTAGTCTCTACACCTAATACTTGCCTTCCCTTTACACAGAGAAACTCCTTTATGCAGGATTATAAAGACAGTCATGTACCAGTCTCCCAAAATGTAATTTCTAGAATGCAAGGGTCCAGTGACTCTGTGAGTCCACCTTTAATGGATACTATAAATGTATTAACGTCCAAGGTTGAAGGTCATTCAAATGAAGGATTCCTTCAAGTCGATGACACTTCAAGTAGAATCAGCGGCTCATTTCCCATTGGACACTCAGTAATAGGGGAACACTGTGGAACATTTGCCAGCCCTATGCAAGATGGTACCTCAGGGTCCCACCATACTGAGGACCTAGAGATGCATAATTCCTTAGAAGATTTTGTAAATCCTGACGTTCCTTTACAAGAGGATATGGAAACATGCAATGAACTTCAAAACGTACTTGTGGATTCTGATGAAAATGGGAAGGAGCATACACTGGAAAGGTAAAAAAAAAAAGTGTCTGTAAATTGTATATGTATGAATGTGGTTAGTGTGGAGCTAGATAAGATGTACAGTTGCAACCAGAAGTTTCCATACACTATATAAAGAGACACATCTGCATGTTTTTCTCACTATCTGATAGGAAATCATAATAAACCTTACCTGTTTTATGTCAATTAGGAACCAAAATTATTTTTACCAAATGCCAGAATAATTAGAGATTTTTTTTCAGGCCTTAGTATTTGGTAGAATTGCCCTTAAACTGTATGACTTGGGTCAAACGTTTTGGATATCCTTCCACAAGCTCCTCAAAATAGGTGGTAGGAATTTTGGCCCATTACTCCTGACAGAACTGGTGTAACTGAGCCATGTTTGTAGGTTGCCTTGATCACACCGGACTTATCCGCTTTGCCCATAAATTTTTAATAGGATTGAGATCAGGGCTTTGTGATGGCCACTCTAAAACATTGACTTGGTTATCCTTAAGCCACTTTGTAACCAGTTTGGCAGTAGCTTTGGGTCATTGTCCATTTGGAAGACCCATTTGCGCCCAAGCTTTAACTTCCTGACTGATGTCTTGAGATGTTACTTCATTATTGCCACATAAATTTCTTTACTCATTATGCCATCTATTTTCTGAAGTGCAGCAAAACAACCCCACAACATGCTGCCACTTCTGTGTTTCACAGGTGAGATGGTGTTTTTAGGCTTTCAAGCTTCTTCCTTTTTCCCCAAAAGGTAATGATGGTCATTATGGCAAAACAGTTCAAGTTTTCGTTTCGTCAGACCACAGGACATGTCTCAAAAAATGTAGGTCTTTATGCATTTGCAAACATTAATCCGGCTTTTCTATGTTTGTTTGTTGTGGAGTAATGGCTTCTTCCTGGCAGAGTGGTCTTTCAGCCCATGTTGATACAGTACTCGTTTCCCTGTGGATAATGACACAATCTTACCAGCTTCCGCCAGCATCTTCACAAGGTCTTTTGCTTTTGTTCTTGAGTTGATATGCACATGTTGGATCAAAGCACATTCATCTCTGAGACACAGAACCATCTCCTTCCTGAGCGGTATGATGGCTAGACATTCCCATCTTGTTTGTACTTGCATATAATTGTTTGTACAGATGAATGAGACACCTTCAGGTATCTGGAAATTGCACCCAAGGAAGATCCTGACTTGTGCAAATCCACAATTCTCTTCCTGCTATCTTGGCTGATTTCTTTAGACTTTCCCATGATGTTACACACAGAAGCAGTGTATTTCTTAAAATATATCCACTGTTTTGTGTCTTACGCAGATGTTGCCAATAAACCAGAAATAGTTTATTGGCAACATCTAAGAGTCTGTCCCAAATTGTTAAATCCTTTACCGCAGCCAGTTTTGGCCTTCCTGACAGAGGCCCATTTTTGAAATCTGATGTGTCACTTTATGTGAGAATAACTTTTTGATATTTTTACCTATCCATGTGGGACTGTTTTCTTGTAACACATTGGGCCACATGTACAGTACAGACCAAAAGTTTGGACACACCTTCTCATTCCAAGAGTTTTCAGTACTTTCATGACTATAAAAATTGTAGATTCACACTGAAGGCATCAAAACTATGAACTAACACATGTGGAATTATATACTTAACATAAAAGTGTGAAACAACTGAAAATATGTCTTATATTCTAGGTTCTGCAAAGTAGCCACCTTTTGCTTTGATTACTGCTTTGCACACTCTTGGCATTCTCTTGATGAGCTTCAAGAGGTAGTCACCTGAAATGGTTTCCACTTCACAGCAGGGCTGTGGAGTCGGCAAGCTGAAGCCCCGACTCCTCAATTTCCCAAACCTCCGACTTCCTCATAAACGGCGCATGTTTAAGTGATAACTTTACTGTAGTAAAATGGTAACATCAGGCTGTTTATCATCGTATGATACAATAATCAAGCTATTTAGAGGAGACGTAATCCATAGTTCTCTGTGAGAACTGTGGATTACCGTAATGACTGGGCCATATTTCAGCCCGTAATCGCGCAGTAAGCTGCGAATTACGGGCTGAAATACGTGCCCAAATAAGCCGTGTGAACATGGCCTATGATGAACAAAAACAAAACAAAAATATATGGGTAGCCAAAGAAAGACGTCAAAGCATCATGGTAGACAATCCTAAGTGATCTGCTTCTGTAAGAAGCTGGTTAAGTGAAATGGGATTTGCATATAGAACAGCCAAATGCAAACCAGTCCGAAATCCTAAACAGAAGACAATAAGGTTTCAGTGGGGGGTAGAGACGCCATGATGGCGTATGGAGGATTGGATGAAAGCGATATTCACTGATAAATCAACAAACTGCATTGGCCAACGGAATGATGCTGTCTAGTACTGTTCAAATAAAAAGTATAAAGAGTACTACTGAAGAAACTATCACATTTCCCCCACTCATTTATGACCTGGGATTGTGAATCGGGTAAAGGACCAGGGGACATGGCAATCATTACCTCCACAGTCAGTACATACAAATATTGGACACTTTTCTGATTCCATCAATTGGTTTGGTGATGGTGTGTGTATTTTTTTTTTTTTTTTGGGTGATGCATGTCGTCACAGGGCAAGGAGTGTTACGTCTTTTCTTTAAAGGCGTATCGGCTCAGAGACGTGGCTGGATCTGGGCCCAATTTGAAAATAAATGATGGAAATAAAAGAATAAAATTTGGTTTATGACAAGACTTCATACTGCAAAACTGATCTGTTACCGCTCTTCACAAAACTTGTGTTTTATCATCAGTAAAATTCATGCCATAAAATATTCAGGGGGCATATAAATGAGGAGCAACAAAGTTTTACTGATTCACCCCACTTCCTCCATTTTTTTTTTTTTTTTTTTTTTCCAAAGCCCTAATTTTTTTATTCTTCTTTCAAAATATCCATACGAGGGTTTAGTTGTTGCAGGATGTTTCATTTTTTTTTTAATGGTACCACTCCTTTTGTAGTTGAAATAGGAACACTCCCACCTCCCCCTTCTTTATCTTCTTTTCCACCATGCCCTCTTTTCTACAAAACACTAGATATTAACCATAGCAGTTCTTGTTCTGGAGGGTTTGATGTAGCCACGTACCAAGTGATTCTGTTCATCTGAGAAAGCCATATGGTACTACAATGGCAACTTCGGGAAAAGGTGTGCCTGATTTAATGTCGGGTCTTGTATGTGCATGGGCTTGACCTAACTTCCTATATACTCCATCCTGTTCATCTTGATGGTAAGGACTAGGAGGCGGAGAACTGCTGGGCACAGCTAAGGCCATGTAAGGTTCTTTATATGGAGGTTTCCTGCAGCTTGACTTGTTCATGTGGTTTTTCTTTTTCTATGCTTGACAATTTCCTGGCTCAGTTCTGACATCAATTGCCAAATAGAACCTATCCCTGACCTACCTGGAATTGTCTTTCTGCTGTGCACTGCAAAACGAAAGAAAGCAGCTTCATTCAATTGAAACCTTTTAAGCTACAGGTATCGCAGATTACTGCAGTGTCCTTGGCTAAGAAGCTGTATAAATTGTACGTTTAAGTGTACAATTCTCCTGTAATCGGTTGCATGTCCATCATTACCCCTTGAGTGCCTGCCTCCCTGGTTAGTTAGTAGGAACCTAGATACTTTGTTTGTTGGAAAAGTGCCATATATTTACTATTTTGCCATAGGCAACCTTAAACATCAGTTCTCTATCTATAAAACTAAAACGTAACTTTTATTATGTATAACTCTTAACCTCTATACACACTATTTAAAAACCTGATTTCTAACCTCCCCATTTAACACTTTCTACTTCTGAAGGATGGAATAGCTCCTTTTCCACTATCAAGCCTGTTGGAACCCCACCTACCAACAGGAAAGCTATATATATATATATATAATTATTATATATATAATATATATATATATATATATATATATAACATACAACAAATTGACTCCAGTGAGGGATCCCAAGCCTCCTACTTGGGCAATCGTCCCTAATCTAATGGACACAGGACAAATAAGGCTCCCTTTTGACACCCTCTGCAGCAGGTGGCACTTGTAGACAGAGGTGAGAAATCACAATTTAAAACGTCATGCTTGACCTCCCCGACATGTTTCACCAGCTAACCTGGCTTCATCAGGGGTTAGAGGTCCGGAGACTATATTAAAGGGGCTGTCTCACTACATTGATTCATCTTACCTCAGTCCTGTTTTCTTGGTTTTACTTTGAATTCAGGGGTGTGTTTACTGGCTTCCACTAGGCTGCAGTAGAAGCCAGGTCTGAGGCTGCCAGCACTGGTTGCTAGAGCTAATCGGGATAGATCAAACAGGTCTCTAGCTATAGCGACCTAAGGAGCTGATGCAGCCCATACAAGAGGGGATATCTAGGAATAGGTAGGACACTGTTAAAGGACATATATTGCAAAGTGACTTGTTTTTGCAAGATCTTTAATATAAAAAACAATCCTTGTAGTGAGACAACCCCTTTAAGGGATGTGCTCTTCTAGGGATAGTGTTGTTTGAATACCTGTTTGAGAGCAGTTCCAACGAATTTGTAACAGTATATGGGTTTGAAATCTTTTGAACCCAAATCACATTGGTCTACGGAGGAAAAAATCCTGCATGTGTTTTTGGGCTTCTAAAGAGCACCTGCAGCAGCCAAATTCATCCAAATTGCATAGAAACATCTGGGCAAATCCAGGGGTAGGGTTAAAGAGGGATTGAAGGATTTTTTTTTTTTTTTTTTTTTTTTTTGGACCAAAATTTGATTCTGGTTGACCTCGATTGGATTGCTTGTGTTCGGGTTGGAACAATAAAACCTAGAAGCATTTCTCTATGAAGCATCATATGGAGTGCAAGATTAAACTATGAGAAAATATGCTGGAAAGCCCAGCTCATAAAATTGAAACCAGAAACTTATACACTATATAAAAAGACACATCTCACTATCTGACATGAGATCACAATAAACCTTACCCATTTTAGGTCAATTAGGAACCAAAACTATTTATATTTGCCAAATGCCAGAATTATGAGAGAGAGAGAATTTTTAAGGCATTTTTATTACTTTCTGTAAAGTCAAAAGTTTACATACTATAGGATTACTATGCCTTTTAAACAACTTGAGACAGCCCATATTATGTCATCTGAGTTAATGAGACACACCTGTGGATGTGTTTTATAGCACACCAGAAACACACTGCTTCTGTGTGTAACATCATGGGAAAGTCTAAAGAAATCAGCCAAGGTATTAGGAAGATAATTGTGGACTTGCACAAGTCTAGATCATCCTTGTGTGCAATTTCCAGATACTTCAAGGTGCCTTATTCATCTGTACAAACAATTATATGCAAGTACAAACAAGATGGGAATGTCCAGCCATAATACAGCTCAGGAAGGAGACGGGTTCTGTGTCTCGGAGATAAACTTGCTTTGGTCCAACATGTGCTAGAACAAAAGCAAAAGATTTGGAAGCTGGTAAGATTGTCATTATCCACAGTGAAATGAGTACTGTATCAACATGGGGTGAATGGCCACTCTGCCAGGAAGAAGCCAATCCTACAAAAGAAACTACAATATAATATACTACTACAATATAAAAGCCAGATTAATGTTTGTAAATGCACACAGGAACAAATACTTACATTTTTGGAGACATGTCCTGTGGTCTGACGACCCTAAAATTGAACTGTTTGGCCATAATGACCATCGTTATGTTTGGAGGAAAAAGAGAGAAGCTCGGAAGCCTAAGAACACCATCCCAACTGTGAAACACAGGGGTGGCAACATCATGCTATGTGGTTGTTTTGCTGCAGGAGGGACTGGTGCACGTCACAAAATAGATGGCATGATGAGGAAAGAAGATTATGTGGCAATACTGAAGCAACCTCTCAAGGTATCAGCCAGGAAGTTAAAGCTTGGGCGGAAATAGGTCTTCCAAATGGACAATGACCCAAGCATACTGCCAAACGTTACAAAGTGGCTTAGGATAACCAAGTCAATTTTTGGAGCGGCCATCACAAAGCCCTGATCTCAATATTATTGAAAATGTATGGGCAAAGCTGAAAAGGCAGGTGCGAGCAAAGCGACCTACAAACATTGCTCAGTTACACCAGTTCTGTCAGGAGGAATCGGCCAAAATTCCGACCAACTATTGTGAGAAGCTTGTGGAAGGATATCCAAAATGTTTGACCCGAGTAACAGTGTAAGGGTAATGCTACCAAATACTAATGAAATGTATGGAAACTTTTGACTTTGCAGAAAGTAATAAAAATGTCTTAAGAATCCCTTCTTTCCTTTCTTTCCTTGTCGGATAGTGAGAAAAACATGCACATGTGTCTTGTGATATAGTACAGCTGTATATGCGGTTCACCCCAGGTGCTCAGAAATGCAGAGAAACGTGTCTGTGGCACAAAACGAGTTTTTCAGCATAACTTGAGGAATACAATTATCAGTCTTATTTTGGTTCCTTTAAAATCCACAGCAAGATTTTTAGGACCTTTTTGGCCCACAATAGCATGTTCATTAGAGTATGTTCAGACTGGGCAGACGGGCTGTGCTTTGTCTGCAGCAGATACACATGTGCAGTGTATCAAAGTAGCAGCAAAGGGAACAGGATTTTAAGAAATCTCATTCGCACCTCATGCTGCAGAAAAAAAAAATCCACAATAAATCCAAACTTAAAGGGGTTTTCTCATCACACGCTTTCGCAGACTTGAGCTGTTTCTATCTCTTACAACTTGAGATCCAGGGGTGGGTCTCTCCTCCCACTGGGCAGGTCTTCTCTCACTGAAGAGTGGTGACATCATCATTCTCTGTGTGCAGTGGAAGGAAGAGGATGTCACAGATCTGCATTGCTGCTCTTCCCTTCCCACATTGTATTTGGAACACGTTAGACTTAGCACCAAGAGTGTCCTAAAATGCAAATGCTGTGCTTTTGGGTTTTGCTGTGGAGTATAAGGATTTGAAATAAAGCTGCCATTTCTATCCCAAGTGATATTGTAACCTTTGTTTTTGCCATAGGGACTCGTGTGCCATCATAATGTGTCATTTTAAATCTATTTTCCGTTTGCATAAGATTTGAAATGTAGTGCTGCATATTCAACTGCATTTCCAGATAAAACCTCCGGGAATTGGGCCAAGTGACCAACTCGGGTCCGCAGTAACTGTAGAGTGGAAGTGATGAGCCTTGACATTTCTTATCTGTGGTCCTGAGGAGCACCCTACCCACTTGCTATCCATATAAACATTTTGATCATGTATTTAATGACCCTGGAGTCCATTTTAAAGCACTATTAATTCCAGGGCTGTGTACATTCAAGGACGGTTTAAACACGTAACATAAGATCAAGCAAAATACAGTAATAACACTAAATAACCGATGCAAAGGTAGAGCGGACCCTGTCCGTGAGTGCAATCTACAATGGAGAAGGTGGAGGCAGTGGCAGAAGGGTTATTGTAGGGTGTATGCTGTCTGATGTCTTGGGGCAGTGAGTTCCAGAGTATGGGGGAAGCACAGGAGAAATTTTACAGATGGTTGTGTGAGGAGCTGATAAGAGGAGAGCAGAGAAGGCCCGGTGAAGATCAACAATTGCATGTGGAAACCTATCTTGAGACTAAGGCAGAGATGTATGGAGGGGATAGGTCATGAAGTGACTTGTATGTCCTGGTAAGTAGTTTGAACTGAATTCACTGGACAATGGATAGCCAGCGAAAGATGGAAGAAGCAGAGAGATAATAAGGAGAGAGGTATATAAACTGGGCAGAGTTGAGGATAGATTGGATGAGAGAAAAGCGGTAGATGGGAGACTACAGAGAAGGATGTTGCAGTAGTCTAGGAAGGAGATGATGAGGGCATGGACTAGGAGTTTTGTAGCAGATGCGTTAAGGAATAAGCAGGTTTGAGAAATATATAAGGTTGAGGCAGCAGACAGAGTTAAAGGAGTTGTCTCCCTACAGCGTTTCATAGGCTGCATGAATGAAATACTCTGTTACTTCCTGGTTCAGATTGACTAATTTGCATACAGCTCTGTGCTTGTATTCAAGGCTGTGCTTTCAGTTGCTAATTAGATCAGATTAGCTCAGAAGTTTCTCAAACTGCTCCAGAAGGCTTTATCTGATCCCTCAAACAAAAGCCCTAATTACAGTGCTGTTTATTTTACATCAAGCTTTTTACTGCCCAGCTGCACAGAGGCTGCCATGACCTGTGTGATGACCTCTCACTGCTACCACATAGAACAAACAGCAGGGGAGAGAATTGTTTACAGGTCAGTTACTGAGGGAACTGAAATAGCCAGGGAGGTCATAAATTCACTTGTATCTCCTTAGGGAAAACAGATGAACAAAGCAATATATTTGGAAAATGTCTTTATTTTGTGTTCCCTACAATTTGAAAGCTATTCTTTGTAGCGAGACAACCCCTTTAAGGGCTTGGATGGAGGGTTTGAGGGACAGGACAGAGTTAAAGGTTCTCCCAAGGCCACAGATTTATGGGATTAGGAAAAGTGCTGAGTCGGTGACCATGATGGATCGATCTGGTAAGGAGGTAGAGTGGGATGTGTTTTTTTTTTCCATGTTGAGTTCCAGTAGGCGGGAGGAGAAGGCTAATGTGGACAATAGACATTCTGGTATCTTGGAAAGCGGAGAGTTTTGCCAGGACGTGCCTTAACTGCTAAGAAGCAAAAGTAAACAAAGCAATGCTGAGAGGAGAGAGTGAGAGAGCCAGAGCACAGAGACATGGACAAGGGATCGTGTGCAATGTTCACTCAAACTACAAATAGTGGATTCTGTATACAAAAGACAACACCTTTCTCCACAGAAGCTTGAAAGCTCCTTCATGTTCCCTGTCGTCAGATAAAGCAGGGATAAACTCAGATAATCACACTACAACTAGTGGATTCTGTATACAAAACACAACATATTTCTACCCGGTGCCTTGAAAGCTTCTTCAGCTCCCTTTCATCAGATAAGAAGTGTTCTCTGGCCAGCAGCTCTTGTCAGGTCGTATCTAATAGAAGCTTTTAAGTAACTAAGGGCAGGTAAGGCAGCCTGTAGCTCTCTCAGACTGCAATTTTTGTAATCACATATATTTAGAAAAGTGATTAAATACCAATTTTGGAGGATCCCACTGCAACATTACATCGTGGCAAAACCCCTTTAATATCTGGGCCGGAGGTGTAAATTTGGTTGTTGGGTGTAGTCATGAGATGCAATGAGTTGATCCAAGTCAGAAGTGTAAAGTGCCCAGGACTGACGCATTAAGCGACACAGAAGAAGAGATTGCTAGAGGAGAAAGTAATGTGAGTGTGAAGAGGTAGCCGTCAACAGTGTCTAAGGCAGAGGACACGTCTAGGAGGAGAAGCAGAGTGGTGGTGTGAGGATTTTGCCGTTACTAATTCATAAGTGACTTTGGTTAGATTGGTAAGGTCGGAAACCAAATTGCAGCGACTCGAGAAGTGAGTTGACCGAGAGATGGGCGGACAGTCCAAGATGTACGGGCTGATCAAGGAGTTGTGAAGCAAATGCGAGTAGTGAGAGAGGATGATGGTTGGATAAAGAGGACAGGCCAAGGGATAGCTTCTGGATAGGTGTGATGGTTGCATGTTTCAAAGAAGGATAGATGCCAGATGTGATTATCCCAGCCACTATCTCACCTTTTTCGTTTGGGATGAGGTGGATAGTCATGAATTAAGAATACAGGTCGCGAGGTTGGATTTGGGCAGCTGGTTGAAGAGCTTGTCAAGTAACCATGGAGAGGCCGTTTCTGGGAGAAAAGTGCAGGGGTACAGATAGGTTGTGAGGACTGTAGGTAGCTCTCTAATAAGGTGATCTTGATATAAAGTGTGTGGTGAAATCCTCTGCTGATCTGAGAGCTGTGACTTATGATATACACGTACATACATCTTGTGTTAATCACTGGTGTCTTGTTTTTGGTGGATTTTCCTCGTTCTACTGATAAAGTGATAGCTCTCAACTCTAGAAGATTTGGAAATGAATATAATACCGAGACTCATTCAGACTGCAATGAACAGGTTATTGAGAACATGTAAAAATAGGTTGGCTCTGTAAGCTATGTGCTGGTTTATATAACCTGATTTCTGATGGAACAGTTCTGCACATGTTTCTATGCCCTGGAGTTGTGCTTCATGATAGAATATGACACTGTTAGAGCCTCTCCGCCTAATCCACGCACGCTGAAAACCATTGTGCTCAGTTTATGGCAGGACAATACAGTCTATCTTCAATGTCATTAGATCTCCTGCCCGCAATGGAAGTCTTGTCCACTTCCGCGTCATAGATGGAGGAGGTGGTAGTAGAGGTAGTTGTGGTTTTTATTTGTGCTGGTTTAGTTACGTCTTGAAGGATAAAATGCATCCAATTTGAAGCCCTTCGCCAACGATCAGATTTGGTACAGGACCTTCTAAACTTGGAATGGATATGATGGACTTCAACATGCAGATCCTTTTGCTTGGTGATGTTCATTATGCTATGGCCCTTCATTTGACTTCTATGACAGTAGTAACAACTTCATGTGTGCTTCCCAAAGAAGGCTGTGAGGTATCCCATGATTTAGGCAGCATGTGTTGAATACAGTGTAGCCCCTCATCCAACCCTCCTTTATTCCAGGGAGAGGGAATGCATTTTGGGTTTATGCTGAGGTCTGGCATGCCTCTGTGCTACTTAAAGGAGTTTTGCCACGAAGTGAGTTCCTTACCTCTTATCTGCTCAGGGGAGAATATAAGCAAAGCATGCTGAGTCATGAACGGCTGCAGGGGTGAGAGGGAGGGCCGGTGAGCAGAGAGCGAGGAAGCAGGGAGCATCTCTAAAGTTTGCTCAAATAATATTACAACAGTGGATTCTCTATACAGCAGACAGACTCGTACACTGCACTTTCTCCCCAGCCCCTTGCAAGCTCCTTCATGTTCCCTGTCATCAGATAAGTGCAAACACGCAAGCCCGGCCAGATCAGCTCCTGTCAGTGTCCTGGTCGGTCTAATGTAAACTTTCAGGAAACTAAGGGGGACTGAGCAATGCTGTAGCTCTCACAGGCTTCACTTTTTTTTTTTTTAATGACCTATATTTAGAAAAGTGATTACCCATTTTGGAGGAGCCCACGTCAACATTACATCGTGGCAAAACCGCTTTAATGTCTTGTCAGTCTAGGACAAAACAAATATGGTCTGTAAGGCAGCATGGAGTGGACCATGGGCCTAAGGACAGGGCGCACGAGCTCAAAGGATGTGTTAGGTTGTATATTTAGGATTAAAGAAAAGGTGTTTTACTTATTGTTGGCCCCAAAGTTTTTGTGTTAGTTTTTCAGAACTGACGTGACTTAGTGAAATTTGATAGGAGCACACCCTGGTCTATGAGAAACCTGAGAAAATCAGGGCAAGTGTTCCTGCTTTTGTCCTTTGTGTTGTGTATGGCAAGTCTGTATGTTTCTGTCGGATATGAACTGTTTCCACAGTTGCATAACCCATATTTATTGCCCACACTGGAAAATGAAGTCTAGATGATTGTGCCAAAGGCAATTAATTGAGTTGTTTGGAGATTGGAAGCGCTGGTAAAATTTTACAATTCAGTATCTGATGAAAAAACTGGAAACCAGTGGAACATTATTGGATGTCCAAAGAGGAGGCTTTGCTGAAAATTGGACTATTGGCCTCCCTACAGAGGTCCCGGCATCAATTTTCACAGGAGATGAAAGTTTCCATGAGAACATGTCAAAGAGCTACACAATACCCAACAAATGTTAGTGTTGTCCAAGAATTGAAGGCTCCTGACCAGCAGAAGAGAGTCGCATACTGGATAGTAATGGTGGACTCGTTCAACACTTGCTAAGACTGTTTTTAATAGACCAAGTTTCATCAATGAAACTACATCAGTGTTAGGAATTAAAGGAACGCTCCTCATACTTAGTATGTGGGCAGGAGTTTCTGTGTTATGTCAGTCTTGTTGTCTATTTGGAGTGGTTGCATGGCAGCTACTCAAGATCTTGCTTGTCAGCTGACCTGGCTGTACATCCGAGTTGATTAGCATACTCTATAAGGGTATGTTCACACGCGTAAATTCGCTGCGCATTTCGCTTAATACGCGGGGAGAGGTAATGCATGTCCATGGGGCTGGTGGGCTGCCACGCGACTCCCAAACCACCCAGCGTATTGCGGAGCGTACAGTATATTACACTGTGTGAACATAGCCTAAAGCTCAGCCGAAAATGCCGGACTGGTTGCAGAGCATAGAAGTACTTATCTTGTCTAGTTCTGTTGTGTGTAACTGTTCTGTGCTGTTTATTGTCAGTTTAGTTGTGTGGGGCTGAAGTACTTTGTTTCTTTTGTGGCCTAGTCCTTCATTGTTTTTGAGAAATATGGATTTGATATGTCCAGTTTCTGTGCAGTCCCAGGCAGGACCCGCCAGGCCCTAAAGCCACCTGCTAGGGTCAGTTGTAGCTTGGGGACATATTTGAGGGAAAGGTTTTAGGGCTAATATTGAGGATAGAGGTTCTGGTGTTAGGGGGTGAGCTTTTGAAGGATGACATTAAAGACTATCAGCTAGGGACTATTACTGTTCCTGAACTGTGCCCACATTAAAGCTTTACCAAACAATGGACCTGTCTGCCGAATCTTCTAGTTGTGAGTCTTTTGATTAATATGCTTTGTATTGCTATTTCATGTGACTGTTGGTATACTTCCCTGTGTTTGCTTGATGTTTGTGTGGAATCCACCAACATCATTAGGGTATGATCACTCGCATGGACGCCGATGTGTGCTTCATAGTAAAAGCAATGCAAATCACATTGCTATTTGTTAGCTGTGTGTTTGGGGTCTGACGGACGGATCCAAACGCGCCGCTAAAAGCGTATGAACATACCCTTATAGTCAATGACTGTTTATCTTTTATGGACAGAATAACATAGTCTATTGTACTATTAAAAAATAAACCCAGTTTCTGTAAATGACCTAGTCTGACCCATTATAAAAGGAGTCTAACTGTGATTCCCACCTTGACGTGGTCTTTAGATGCTGTGGTGGTGCTCATCCTATTACAGTGGGATTGTAACGTTTTCCGCACAGTACCAGGTTTTATCACTTTATGCAGCTAAATGTGTTTGAGTAGTGGACGTGTCTGACCTCTTTCCACCAGTTGCAAGTCTTAAAGATGTTGTTAACCAGGTCATGTAACTAAGAATAGCTGTCGGTCTACCATTAACGTGGTATATTTCACGTGATTAACATGAAAGTGGGAGTCTAACTTCACTCTAACCACACGGTTGGGAGTATTTGGAATAGTGTAATCCCTAATGAAGGAACTAAGATGGACACATACAAGGCCTATACAGAAATGCGATCCTTATTTGTTTGGTACAGTGAATGCGTTTTACTTTTTAGCATTCGAGGCGTTGAGAACACCCTTTGTTGTATGTCCTAATAGGGCATCTGACCTTTTGTAGAGAGTCATCCAGTACGGGATCACCTGCTGTGGTCCAAAATAGGGTGGATCTATAGAAGTAACTCCAGTTCTAGATGACACTACTTCTATGTGGCCTCCATGTGAAATGGCAATGACGCTGCAGGGGAAATACCTGGCTGGGTGTTGATTTCCCAGGAGTAAACCCCAGGTTGATCAGTATAAGTCACAGACCTCATCCCCTCTCCTATATCATATAACTATATATTACAGAGAACAGCTTCTCTCCCCTATCATATAACCCTATGTATCACAGAGCTCAGCTTCTCTCCTCTATCCTATAACCCTATATATCACAGAGCTCAGCTTCTCTCCCTCTATTATATAACCCTATATATCACAGAGCTCAGCTTCTCTCCCTCTATTATATAACCCTATATATCACAGAGCTCAGCTTCTCTCCTCTATCATATAACCCTATATATCACAGAGCTCAGCTTCTCTATCATATAACCCTATATATCACAGAGCTCAGCTTCTCTCCCTCTATCATATAAACCAATATATAACACAGAGCTCAGCTTCTCCCATCTTCATATAACCCTATATATCACAGAGCTCAGCTTCTCCCCCCTGTTATCATATAACCCTATAATCACAAGCTCACCCTTTTCCCCTCTATCATAAACCCCTTAATATACAGAGCCGCACCCTCCTTTTATAAACCCATTATAAAGAGCTGCTTCCCCCCTCTATCATATAACCCTTTTTCACAGAGCTCACTTCCTCCCCTTTCCCCTATGTAAAAAGAGCTCACTTCTCTCCCTATATAATAACCCTATTTCACAGAGCTCAGCTTCTCTTTTTTCATTAAACCTATAAACCATGCTCACTTCTCTCCTCTATCATAAACCCCTTTAAAACACAGAGCTCACTTCCCCCCCTCTTTTTAATCCCCCTATTATCAAAGCTCATTCTCTCCCCTATCTATAACCCTTATATCCAGATCACTTCTTCTTCCATTTTTTCGATCGGGCCACAAAAACCCAAACCTGAAGGTTCCCTTCATTCCCCAACAAATGTACTGTTTTCTTTGCCGTTTCCTAACTTGCATGGAGCCTCAACCCGAATGTTCCCCCCTTTTTAGGGCATCCAAAAAACAGGTCCATGTTTTTAGGCGGGGTGAAAAGCAGCACAATGAAATAAATACTTGTGACTTTTATTTCCCTTAACATTTTAGGATTAGGGTTTTTGGGCGCCTTTTTTCTGTTTACATTCATTTTGTTTCCCAGGGTTTTTTTTTTTTTTTTGTGTGCCCAATCCCCCCCCCTTTACCAAAGGAAAATCCTGATATTTTTTTTTTTTTTTTTTGTGGGGGGTTTTTATGTGTTTGGGGGCTTGCCCATTCAGTGACCTGACGCATCTGTTTTCTGAACCGTAACTGTGGGGAAACCAGGGCTGTGGATCGGTGGGCCAAAGCCCCCACTCCTCAATTTTCCCTGCTCCCTCTACAGGGCCATGTTCAAGTGAAAAGTTACTGTATAAAATGGAACATCAGGCTGCTATCGCCTTAATAAATAATCAAGTATTTGAGAACATAAAATATATTTATTGGAAAAAACTTAGAACCCAAAAAAAAAAACTTTAAAGAAATGTAAATAGGGAAAAATGCTGCGTAAGGGGGGAAAAAAACGGTTTTCAAAAAAAACATCCTAATAACATTGTGGAGTCTCTGAATTTGTTCTAAAAATATAGCCTCCATCAGATCCTGCTACATGACCTCACATCTGATCTTTATTTCCAGGGAAGAACGGGCCCCTCTACACTAACTTGGGGTTTGGGGAAAAGTGGTGACCAAGGGAAACATCAACAATGTCAGGTTATAAAGGAATTGCCCCCCAGCATTTTGATGAATGGTTTATTTTCTAATTCTTTAAAGAGGGAAACATTGTGCTGAAAAAGGCCAATCTGTTTGCTTGGAATGGAATCTTTTCCCCCGCAGTAACGCTTGTCTGCTCCATGTCCCCAAAATACTTTTCAAAATGAACTCTTCTCGATGAGGCTGAAGGATGGGACAGGGGCAATGGCAAGACCCAATTCCTCTTGCCACTGCATTGAACTAACTGTACTAATTTTTTTTTATTTTAAAATTTTTTTGGAGTTGGTCCATTTTATTTCCCAACCTGAATGCAAAGCAGGGGAAAACCAAAAAAAGCCATGCTATACCAGCTACAGTGTGGATTCCCATTAAACTGTAATAGAAGGCTTATCTGTGTGGATTATGGTGTGGAATCTGCATGCATTCTGCTGGGAGCAGGGCTTAAATATTGATAAATTTTTTTTTTTTTACCCCAGCTGTTTGGATTGCCAGCCCCCTCCTTGCAGCTCCAATGCATTTTCTTTGATGATGGCAGACTCCGAACACAACCCCTCTACGAGTGGATATAGGTAAGCCACCATTAGTGATGATCTTCTCTTCTGAGCCTGACCAGGTCTCTACTACTCCCAAGTTCATGGGCATCCGATGTTTGTTCTGTTGCTTGGGAAATGAGAATGACTTCCATCTTTTTGGCTGCAGCTGTAACCTCAGCATTTCTGGCTTTGGCAGGGCACCCGCAAAAAGTGAAAACGCAGAAGGAGCTGATGAAGATACTTAAAGAACTGCGCTCTTATCTTCCACCTGAGAAGCGATCGAGGGGCAAGTCCAGCACAATGGCTTCATTACGCTATGCCCTGCACTGCATCCAGCAGGTGAAAGGTAATGCAGTCCACACCTCCACAGACGGACGCTCCACATGCTAGTGCTGATGACGTTTTTCAGTATTTCTATGTAAAAAGTTTTTTAATTGCTTCCAATCGAGAACCTGTGAGTCCTGCTACCTCCGCAGTGATGGACCAATATGCAGGTGTAAAAAGGCATAAAGCCGGTTCACACCCCTTTTGGGGCCTCGTCTTTGAGGTATCCTGGGACCCATAGGAATGGGGCATTGCAAATTCTTCCTCTTGGGGCTACGTTTCCTGAACGTGAATGCTTTCTGTGCCTGACAAAATGGCGCGGTCGATGCCCTTATTGGAGGTCCTGAATGGGACCACAGCGCAGTGTCAAAACCCGCCAAAGAAGCATCAAAACACAAGGTATGGGTAGGGAAGCAGGGCACAAAACGTTAAACCAATTCATCCCCTTAGAAGCTAATCTTCCCAATATTTTTCCGATATTCGATAAAAATGAGGGTTTTTTCGGGCTGATATGAATGGTTTTTCATAGTACCTTTTAAGGATATTCTCACCATATTAATTTAGTTTTAAACGTGTAGGCAAAGGCCAATGACTATCATTACCAAATACATTTCTGTTCTGATTTTGCTTCATTTCATGATTAGTTTACAGATTTGTTAAGTTAGCGACCACCTGTCTCTGCTCTCGTAGCATTGGCTAGGATGGTGATGTCACTCCCTGCTGTGTCTTATCAACAGCACAGGAGCGTGTTTGTTTCTTACTCACAAACTTTAACCTTTTAGAGCTCGGTCAACGTGTGACCTGCCGTTAAAACCTATCCATTATCAATGTCCCTCTAACAGGCTGACCTAGGAATAGCGGAGCTAAGATTCCGTGCTTCTTTTCCCTCCATTATAAGCAAGACTAAGTGTACCTGTGTTTGCAATAGGAAGAGGGGAGTGGGTTATCAGGCACCTCTAGTGACAACTGCAAACTAAAGAATTGGGCATGTTTACTGTTCTGAATATGGAGATGGATTTGGGAGGGGTTTTTTGGGGATAAAAGTTTAAATTTGGTCTTACAATGACATATACTGTATTCCGTTTCGTACTACTTTATATCTGACCAATAAAAAGTTTGTTAAAAAAAAAAAAAAAAAAATGGGCATGTTGAAATCCAGATGGCTCACCACTGCCTAAGCCTACTGTAGAGGGAAGGTCCATGTCCATTGGATGGTTGTTGGGTTTGGCTGACATCTGATGTGTAGGACCAGCTTCACATGCTCTGCCTGGTTCCACTTTATATGTGTATATTGGTTGTAGTGTGTTTTAATACATGCAGTTTATACATGCTTGAAAACTTATTTTATGCATCTTTCTTCTTGGCAATAGAATGTCCACATATACAGAAGTGCGTTAATATCTGTTTTGGTTGTGTTCTGTAGCTAATGAGGAATACTATCAGCTGCTGATGGTTAATGATGAGCACACGTACGGTCAAGACCTGTCATGCTACACGGTGCAGGAGGTCGCTAACATCACCTCTGAGTTCACAAAGAATAACCTGGTGAGAAAAGCCTTGGAAGGTCCTGTGTCTTGTACTGAGCCCTGTGGGTTTGACCCAGTCTAATGTATATAATATAGAAATCGAGCAGCCCTATGTCTGTAAAGATATAAAGTGAATGTCTACCTTTAAGTAATGATTTTACAGTTTCATATATGATCTTAATAAGTAGCAGAAAAACTTGATATAACTGAGTTTTGGATGATCCCTTTCTGTTAGGAGGATCCTCTTGATAAGCTTAGCATAGAGCTTCCCGCTGTTGAGACCCCCAGCAATCATTGTTTCCCTACAGTGCCCCCACAGGAGAAATAAAGTATTACATTGTCCTGTCCAACTAATGCATAGATATGTTATATCCTCCAGAAGTGGCGGTGAGCCGCTAGTGCTGGCTGTGTAATATAGTTGATATCCACTTACAATGGATTCTGGCTGTCTAATCACTTAAAGGGGGGTTGTCTCCCTGCATTTTTTCTCTAAATCAGTTTGCTTTTTGGCTTCATTTTGAAATTTAGGGGGGGTTTCGGCTTCTTAGGCTGCATTAGAACCAGGTCTGTAGCTATAGCAACCCGTGCTGGTGCCCATCCCGGGAGATCGAAAAAGGTCTGAGCTATAGCGACCCGAGGGCTGTGCAGCCCATACAAGAGGGATATCTAGAAAAAGGTTAGGACATCGTTAAAGGGGTTGGGCTCACTACATTGATTCTCCTGTTTTCTTGGTTTCATTTTGTATTCAGAGGCGTGTTTACTGGCTTCTACTAGGCTGCAGTAGAAGCCAGGTCTGTAGCTATAGCAACCAGTGCTGGCAGCCTATCAGGAGAGAATAAACAGGTCTGTAGCCATAGTGACCAGAGGAGCTGATACAGCCCATACAAGAGGGGATATCTCAGAATAAGTAGAATACTGTTAAAGGACATATATGCAAATGACTTGTTTTTGAAGATCTTAAATAAATGCAATCCCTGCAGTGAGACAACCCCTTTAATGGACCTATATTGCAAAGTGACTTGTTTTTCCAAGATCTTTAACATAAAAAGCAATCCTCGTAGTGAGGCAACCCCTTTAAGTGCCATGGTCATTAGCAACCACCACACCGAAGCTGTTGGGGAGCAGGCTATGTGTAATAGATGAGCACAAAAGCACAATAGAATGCAATATTTAAGTATTGCAGTGTACGGTACAAGTCCCCTACAGGGACTGAAAAATAAAGTAGAGATAAACTTCCTATTTATCATATTAAAAAAACAAAGAATAAAAAACATATTTAGTATAGTCACATCCATAAAGGTGTAGTTTGTTAAAATATCACCTTGCTTGACTTGCATGGTAAATGTAAAAAAGGAAAAAAAATATATTACGGACTTGCTATTTTTGGTTGTTTAACCAAAAAAAGTGGAATAAAGAGATAAATGATGATCTCACCTGTAAATAATATCATATGTGTGGATTCGCATCTCCGTTGCAAACTGACTTCATGGCAGAAACCCGACGGACCGCATTGTAGTCAATGGAGTCTGGGAGGTGTAGTGTTTTTACTAGTTAAGAGAAACAAACGGTGACTGCTCTAAGGGTGTGTTCACACAACTTATTTGTGGGGTGTACTTCGGAGCGTAATTGCGCTGCAATGTGCCCAAATTAAGCCCCGCAAATATTGGTTTAAAAACCCTAGCAAATCAAATTTAGTGAGTATTGATAACCCGACGTATTCCTCGGTGCGTACTGTATGTCACTTTTGCGCCAGTACGCACCGGGGAAAACAATGGTGATAGGAGGCCGGGCTATAGCGCTGTTGAAAATACGTGCTAGCCAGCGCATACTTTCAGCAGCAGGCATATAGCAGCACACACAGCTATGTGCTGCAATATGTCATGTGAACATACCCTAAAAATTAAATACAAAACCGTAGCAATTTTGCTGTGTGGGTTTTTTTTTTTTTTTTCTAGGTCACCCTACTTAAAGGGGTTTTGCCACGATGTAATGTTGACGTGGGATCCTCCAAAATGGGTATTTAATCACTTTTCTAAATATAGGTGATTACAAAAAGTGAAGCCTCTGAGAGCTACAGCTTTCTTTACATGTCCTTAGTTTCCTGACAGTTTACATTAGATACGACCAGAAGCTGACCGGAGCTGATCTGGCCCCGCTTGTGTGTTTACACTACTTATCTGATGACGGGGGAACATGAACCATCTTGTAAGGGACTGGGGAGAAAAGTGCAGTGTATGAGTCTGTCTGCTGTATAGAGAATCCACTGGTTGTAATGTTATTATTTGAGTAACATTGCATGCCCCTGCTTCCGCTCTTGTCAGCGCTCCCTCTCGCCCCTGCAGCCGTTCATAACGCTGCATGCTGAGTTTATCTTCTCTCCTGAGCAGATAAGAGGTAAGGAACTCACTTCTTGGCAAAACCCCTTTAACAGAAAACAGAAAAATTTTTGCAACTTTTCCTGCAATTAAAACACAACCTCATGTGGTTGTTTCGACGGGAATATGAAAAAAAAGGTGAAAAGTTGCATTTCTTGGTAGGTGGGGATTAAAAGAAATGTGATACACCATCACCGATAATTGAAAAGTGGTTAAAGATGACCATGCTCTGTATGAATGGTTGCCGCAGTGAATTATTTTGTGCAATGATAGAAATCCCACCTCGACCGGTTTTCCGATATTGCTGGGGATTTGCCCATTGATTTCTTTGACAGAAGAAGCAGTATCAAAGGCTTGAAGTAAATGGGAATGTATGATTATAACTTAAGAAAATGCCCATTTTGTGTCTAGCTCTGGAAATGAGTGAGTTAATGGGGAATGTAGCATTGACGTGGATGTTCTATATGTAGACTGGATTGTGTAATCTGAAGAGGAATGTGGAAAAAGTGAGGAGCTTTTGTTTGCTTTGGTCGTAACCTTTGCACGACTGCTCTTAATGTTCTGCGTTACTTTACACAGGATGTATTTGCTGTGGCCGTTTCTCTGGTAACTGGCCGGATACTATACATCTCGGAGCAGGCCTCTATCGTGTTGCGCTGCAGTGTAGACCTGTTCTCGCAGGTTCGCTTTGTGGAGCTGCTTGCACCGCAGGATGTTGGAGTCTTCTACAGCTCAACTACTCCTTACAGATTGCCCTCTTGGAGTATGTGTAATGGAACTGGTAAGAGATATACAATTGCTCTATGGAAGACTGCTTGCATGAAAGAAATATCTCCCATGTTGTTCTCTGTGGAGCGGCGATCCAGACACGGTTGCTTCTTCAGCCATGACTTCTATAATCTATATATGAATTGCCTATGATCCTAAAAACTATTGGCATTTAGGTACATAGAGGGACACATTTATTATAGTAGTTGTGCCAAAAATAATGACCTATGCAGTGAACGAAGTATTTGATCCCTTGCTGACTATGTAAGTTTGGCCGCTGACAAAGACATGAACAGTCTATAATTTTAAGGGTAGGTTAATTTTAACATTGAGATATAAAATAAAATCCAGGAAATCACATTGTATAAATTATATACATTTATTTGCGTTTTGCTGTGAGAAAATAAGTATTTGATCCCTCTGGCAAACAAGACTTAATACTTGGTGGCAAAACCCTTGTTGGCAAGCACAGCAGTCGGACCTTTTTTTTGTAGTTGATGATGAGGTTTGCGCACGTCCGGAGGAATTTTGGTCCGCTCCTTTTTGCAGATCATCTCTAAATCATTAAGATTTTGAAGCTATTGCTTGGCAAGTCAGAGCTTCAACTCCCGCCACAAGTTTTCTATAGGATTAAGGTCTGGAGACTGGCTAGGCCACTCCATGACCTTAACATGCTTCTTTTTGAGCTACTCCCTTTGTTTCCTTGGCTGTATGTTTTGGGTCATTGTCTTGCTGGAAGACCCAGCCACGGAAGACCCATTCTTAATGTCCTGGCGGAGGAAAGGAGGTTGTCTCTCAGGATTTTACAGTACATGGCTCCATCCATTCTCCCATTGATGTGCCCTTAGCAGAGAAACACCCCCAAAACATAATGTTTCCCCCTCCATGCTTGACAGTGGGGGCAGTGTTCCTTTGGTCATAGGCAGCATTTCTCTTCCTCCAAACACGGCGAGTTGCGTTAATGCCAAAGAGCTAAATTTTTTGTCTCATCTGACCACAGCCCCTTCTCCCAATCACTCACAGAATCAACCGGGTGTTCATTGGCAAACTTCAGACAGGCCTGCACATGTGCCTTCTTGAACAAGGGGACCTTGTGGGCACTGCAGGATTTTAAACCATTAGGGCGTAATGTGTTACCAATGGTGTTCTTGGTGACAGTGGTCCCAGCAAGTTCCTCCCGTGTAATTTTAGGCTGATCTTTCACCTTCCTCATGATCAAGGATTCCCCACAAGGTGAGATTTTACATGGTGCCCCAGATCGATGGCGATTGACAGTCATTGTACTTCTTCCATTTACTCACTACTGCACCAACAGTTGTCTCCTCCTCACCCAGCGTCTTACTTATGGTTTTGTAGCCCATTCCAGCTTTGTGCAGGTCTATGATCTTGTCCTTGACATCCTTAGAAAGCTCTTTGGTTTTGCCCATGTTGTAGAGGTTAGAGTCTGACTGATTGTCTTCTGGAAAGGAGTCTTTTATAAAGGTGACTATTTAAGACAGCTGTCTTTAATACAGATAAAAAAGTTTATTAGGAGCATCTAACTGGTCTGTAGGAGCCAGATCTCTTAATGATTGGTAGGGGATCAAATACTTATTTTTCTCAGAAAAACGCAAATTTATACAATGTGATTTTTATGGATTTTATTTTTGTTATTCTATCTCTCAATGTTAAAATTAACCTACCCTTAATTATAAACTGTTCATGTCTTTGTCAGTGGGCAAACTTACACAATCAGCAAGGGATCAAATAATTATTTCCTTCACTGTATGTTTTATACCACTTTATTATGCGTTTGAGACTGTTTCTAGACAATTCTGTGCCTTGTCCAGAAAAAGGAGTGGGTCCTCGGAAAAGGGGTGTGATTTATCATAGACCGGCATGCGCCAGAATTTTGGTTGGTAGCTGCATAAAGTAAGCCAATGTAGAATGGAGAGTCTAAACATGCATTAGACTGATAACACTATGATAAATGTGACGCATTGTAACACTGTGTAGTCTAAGCTTAGACTGTTTTAGTCTTAGTATTGATCGACGTGCCCCACTCTGTTTTTTTTTTGCAGAAGTGCAAGTCCATTCTTGGCGAGTTCTCTGCACATATTCAGTATGGAAAAGGTGTCTGAACATAGGACCAGGATTAGCCCTATTGAATAGGGCTATCTGTAAACTTAGGACTGGCCCAGAGAGGACCAGGGGACACCCCTGGTGGGCCAGTAAGCATGGCAGACCTAGGGCTGATTTTCTGGAAGAAAGGCTGAGAAAGAGAGGCAGAAAGTGTACAGTAGATGGGGCCCCAAAAACCAACTTCACTAATATGTAGCAGACGTCAGAGGTTGTCCCTAGAATTTTGTGGTATGTTTTGCACCACATTTTCCTGTAGAGAAAATGTGCCATGTGAACCCTGGCATAGGATTAGTTTACATGGATCAAACTTGCTGGGGAAAGTTTTCACCGCAAAACTGCAAATAATTTGTGGATAAAATATGTATCAAATGGCACATGACCAAAATTGCCATGCCTCTATTTTTTATTGTACACCACAGATCAGTTTTTCAATGCGCATGTGAAAACAGTCACTTGTCAGCTCACTGATATATGAGATTAATAGTACCTTGTTTAACGGCTTGCAGAGCACGGAGACTCCCAGTCAGCTTCAGCTCGGGAGAGCAGCAGGAAACAGGCATAAAATGATATACTCCAGCTTGCTTAGAAGTAGCATTAAGCAGATGATCCACAGCTTATACTTTTTAAATAAAAAAATTTATTAATATTCCATTAAAAATGTGGTAATACAGGGTAGGAGAGTTGTAATACAGCACCAGTGCTACAGATTGCACGACGTGTTTCGACTAATACATAGTCTTAATCATCTCCTACCCTGTATTATCACATTTTTAATGGAATATTAATAAAAAAATTTATTTTAAATGTATAAGCTGCGGATCATCTGCTTAATGCTACTTCTAAGCAAGCTGGAGTATATCATTTTATACAGATCAGTTTTTTGTGTGGAAAAATTCCACAGTGCAGGAATAAGCTATGCTAATGTGTTAGTGCCAGATATGACGGGAAACCTTCAGGAGTCTTGTGAAGTCCATACCCCAATTGGTCAGAGCTGTTTTGGCACATGAGGGACCTACACATCGCTAGGCAGGTGTTTTTTGTGGTTATGGTTGATCAGTGTAAGTTAGGCTATGTTCACACGGCTAATTGCAGGGCGTACAGTATGCCCCGCAATTACGCCGGGACTTTGGGAGCTCGCACCGATCGGCGCATACTTCCGCGGCAGTTCGCCGACCCCATAGACGGTCATTACTTGCAGCGCGTAAGCGCCGTAAATAAGTGACATGTCAATTATCTCCCCGCTCTTACATTACGATCGTATTGTACGCCCAGGGAGAGGAGGCGTAATGACTGGGGCGCATTTCGCTCATATTAGAGCGCAGTACGCTCTCAATACGTGGCGAAATGCGTCCCAAAATAAGCCGTGTGAACATAGCCATAGATTCAATTTTCTGATATGTATTTCTGGAAACAAGGGATTGATCCCTCCTCCACTTTTAATTGCCAGGTTTCCTATAAACATACAGTTGCGCACAATTTTTTAAATTTGTAACTTCTTGATGTCTTGGTCCTACCTCCGTTCACATTACTGCCCCTGGTTTTAGAACATATGGAAAGTACACTGCTTTTCATCTTTCTCTATAATTTTCTCCATCATGGACTACTGCTCCCACAATGTTTTTGAAAGGTTATTCTTCATCATGGCTTTCCCCCTTCCCTCACTAGCAGCAAACTATGTACCACATGACTTGCATAAGCAGCTCTTGGCTGAACAATGAAGGTGTTTTTGGCCCGTTTTTCTTGGATCTGAGGATCCTGCATTTAGTGTAGACGATGCATATTTGTTTGTTCTTGTGACCCAAAAATGTTGCCGACGTAGTTTTGAAGCTGTGATTCATTGGGGTCCACTACGTCGAAATCCCTAAAGAAGCATTTATGCTATCTATCATACATGAAAAAACTTTGAGACTCTCGGTTCACATATCATGATCAGAACATGTTTAAGCTGCCCACGACTTCAAAGTGGTCTCAAATCGGGGAGTCCTATCCTATCTTTACCTTTTCAATCGAGCCAATCAGGCCTCTCACTGGGGTCACCGACCTCCATTATTCAGAGAAAAAAAATAAAAAACACCCAACCTGCAAAGCTGCCCTTCTTTATGACAGCCTGTGAGAGTGGGCGGGGACAGAACCCAAAATGGAAGCACCCCTTCCTTTCCATATAGGTTAAAATCAATGTACACCAAGTATAACGTATGTTTCTGCACACAAAAACATTTCTGAAAAACGTAGCAAACCTGGGGGCCACTGGCAGGGCTGCGGCACACATGTAATTATACATGTAACACACACCCAACCGCCAACCAGCGGCAAATTTCTGCAAAAAGGGCAATACACTACGTCGAAATCCCTAAAGAAGCATTTATGCTATCTTTCATACATGAAAAAACTTTGAGACTCTCGGTTCACATATCATGATCAGAACATGTTTAAGCTGCCCACGACTTCAACGTGGTCTCAAATCGGGCAAATGTTTTTGAAAGGTTATTCTTCATCATGGCTTTCCCCCTTCCCTCACTAGCAGCAAACTATGTACCAAATGACTTGCATAAGCAGCTCTTGGCTGAACAATGAAGGTGTTTTTGGCCCGTTTTTCTTGGATCTGAGGATCCTGCATTTAGTGTAGACGATGCATATTTGTTTGTTCTTGTGACCCAAAAATGTTGCCGACGTAGTTTTGAAGCTGTGATTCATTGGGGTCCACCGCACCATTTTTGGTGTTCTTGAAGAATTGCTGAGAAGCCCTTGTTTTATGATGTCACTTCCATCCTGATGTATGCCTCGCTTGTCACAAGGACTTTACTTCATCCCATTTATTTTTTCACAAGAAATTCCTCATTCAAATGTTGACTTTGATTTATGTGCAAAGTTCTCCTTTTCCATTAAGCTCTTGTCTTTTTGAATGGAGTGACTTTAGCACATAAGTTTTTAAATTAATGACTGACAGGGTTTTTAAAATATTGTGTGGGATGTTTACATTTTGTTTCTCTTACTAAAATTTGTATATTATTCCTGTTGAAGCACACATGAAACCATAGATATATGGCCAAACATGCATGTATTTCAGTGGGGGATATTGAAATAAAAAACAAAGTAGCATTCCTGAATGATATACACTACTCACAAAAAGTTAGGGATATTTAGGATGATCCTAAAATTTCTTTAATTTTTTTTATATTTTTTAAATAAACTAAATGAGACCTTCTCTTCCACCTTTCAGCTGATCAATGGGAAGTTGGGAGTTAGACCGTTAACCATCTAGTTTGCATGGCCAGAGAACACGCTATTGGTAGTAAAGTCATGAAAAACTCCTCTTACAGAGAACGTGTCCTCACAAAAGACATATATATATAAATAAGGATATCCGTTTTTAGACCCTAATAATTTATACAGTTCAGCTGCATCTACTTAAACTCCCCATCCACCCCCAAAAAACAAATCTACATAAGGCTGAGTTCACACGGCGTATTATCGCACATATCTGTGCGCGCTGCTATACGTGTGCTGTTGAAAGTACACGCTGGCCAGCGTGTATGTTCAACAGAGCTACGGCTCGGCCTTCTATTCAGTCTAGCTCGGACAGAAATGACATGTCACTTCTTTTTACAGGCATGCATTGTGCACTGGGTAATACCTCTGGTTATCATAGCACTCGTAGTGCTATGATTTGACCGTTTTTTTTACGGTGCGTACTTTGGGCGCATTGCATCACAATTACACGCCGCAGTACACCCCACAAATACATTGTGTGAACATACCCTAAAAGTTTTTTCCTAGGTGTAAGGTGTCACAGCTGGTATCAAATAATCCATCAGTGCGGATTACTGGCTGGAAAGAGTCTCGTGGTCCTGAGACCATAGAGTCCTGACGATATGACATGATCCTTCTCAGCCAGTTATCAGCACTAAATGAGATCATGCGAGTCCTATTATAACTAAATAGAGGCCCTGTTCAGCAGTTTGTGGATGGAATTGTACCAACTAATAGAACTTTAGGGTATTGAGGATGTCCTTACTTCACAAGTTCTTTCGTAGTGAGAGGTTCAAATTAAGCTGTCGTTAAACTTCATTTACATACAACAGAAAGATCCCTTGAATAATACATTTAGTGGAAAAATGTGAAAAAATAAATGTTCTGCCAGTGGCTGGGTTAGGGGAGAATGTGCTACTGTTTGTTCAGCTGCTTGCATTGTGGTGGAACGGACGTGCTGCGTTGTAGACATAATGGATTTGTGTGAAGGTCACCCCATCAAGCGGACGAGTGCATACGTCATGGCTTTTCCCTACGTATATTGTCTATATGTTGGTATAACTGGGCAGAAGTCTATGGTGGTTGATGAATTTCTTTGCATTTCAGTAATGTCATCTATATGTATTGCACAGTAAATATTCCCTATTCTTGGTCATTTAGTTAGACATGGCCAAAAACCTGCAACCCTAAGTGATGCTGTTCTTTTCTCAGATTCAGGACATCTGGATGGTTTGGAAGAGAAGTCCTTTTACTGCCGTATCAGGTAAGCGGAAGGTTCACATCTCTTCTATCTTGGGTTGAGAGCCACTTAAAAGCTACTATGCAGCCATTGGCTTAAAATGTTGATCAAGTCTCTTTTCTTTAAGCTGAACTAAAGATTACCTGCTTTTTTCTACCTTAGTCTATTGTATCTCTGATCTTGTAGACCTGGGCTATGGTGATATATCTGGACTGTAGTTTAGCTACGTTGTCTATTGGAGTAACAAACCCACCTCCTGGTATCTGTACATACCCACACTTTCTACTGCAGCTCCCCTCGTTTAAAGGGGCGTTCATTTCATAGACTTTGATGGAATACCCCATCAATGTTCTCAAAGTCTAAAAGGTGCAAATCCTAGAGGTAGGAACTGCACCTATCTTGGGAATGGGCCCCGAAAATGTCGGCTCAGAATGGAGCAGAAGTGCTGGCCATATAAATCCGCATAACTTGACTCATTGGTAGCTTCATTAGGAGCATGGAGTTTATTATGCGTCCCCTTCTCGCTCTGCTATGTTTTGCTAAGCAACAGCATGATCCTGTTAGGACCGTAACATACTGTAGAACAGAACATTTTATCCGTTACCTTATCTGCTTTCCGTGCGATAGATGCACCATCAGGAAGTTACTTTTATAGCCCTTTTTTATATATCTGCTTCTGTTAATTCAAGTGTAAAATATTTTAAAGGATTTCAGATCTGAAGATCATTTAAATTGATGACAGGTAGTCCAGAAGGACTTTGCCTGAAACACTTCAGTAACACCCTGCACATCGCTTTGGAAGCTAATGCTGTTAAAATCACAATGATGCAATGGTCTTTAAGGGATCTTCTTCTTCTATATTTATTTATCAGAAGAAACATGAAACGGACCTGGTTTCCCACCGCAGCCAGAGTTTATTTTTCAATCCTCACAAAGGGGGTTGTCAGACTTTAAAAAAAAATATATAAATAAAAAAATTATACAAATGTCTGTAGCTGCATAAAAAACATACTTTGCATTTTTGGAGTCGCCGCTGTTTCAGCAATGAAGATAGCAGTGGTGTCTGGTTTTTGCAGTTCTAGCCAGCTTGACTAGTAGGCTTCAATAGTCGGTTGCACGGTTTTTTTTTTCTCTTTACTTTGCGGTCTAAAGTGACTAATCATAATGCTGCTTGCAATTTAATGTGTGTTCTTTTTAAAAAAAAAAGTTTCCTTTTTAAGTATTTTTTCTGTTAAAGGGGTTTTTCCAACAAGTGAGTTACTCACCTAACGGGCTGATACTCCCCTCTTGAGGCTTGAAAAAAGGGTCGTGTTTCTGTGTTTAAAAAAACAAGTACCTCCTCTGTGATGTCATCGCTCCACCTCCCATGCGCGCTCCTGATATTCAGTCTCTGTAGTTGAGCAAAACTGTTTGGCTAAACCACAGGGGATAACTGTATTGTGCACAAGCTCTACGGTTTTGTTTATCCCTCTTATCTGCTCAGGAGAGAAGATAAGCTCTGAGTAGGCAGCGTTCTTTCATTTGTTCACAAACTGATGCAGGGGGGAGGTAGGAGGGCTGAGCAGGGAGCGTCTGCATGTTTACTCAGATAATTCCATTACAACCAGTGGAATCTCTATACAGCAGACACAGGACCTTTTTCTCCCCAGTCCCTTCAAAGCTCGTTCATGTTCCCTGCCATCAGATAAGAAGTGCAAACAACGCAAGCATGGCCAGATCAGCTCCTGGTCGTATCTAATGTAAACAGTCAGGAAACTAAGGGAATGTAAGGAAGTCTGTAGCTCTCACAATCTTCACTTTTTTAATGACATATATTTAGAAAAGTGATTATCCATTTTGGAAGATCCCACGTCAACATTAGATCATGGCAAAACCCCTTTAAGAAAATCATAATTAACCTACATTCCACCTGTGTTTCAAATTAGATTTAATTACCTGCATTAACAAAAGCATACAGTAAATGTAGTGTGTGAATCCAATCCAACGGTGAATTTGGACGCTGAATCTTTAATATACTCAAGTATTTTCCCCACGTACTGTCTGTGCCTACAAAGAATTGACGTCAATATTACTCAATATAGGAGACAGAAAATCTGCCTCAGGCTGTCAACGTAGTTTCCTCATCAGAATTTCACACTTACATGCCCAAAATTTCCAACGAGGATACAAAACTGACTCGGTGCTGAAAATGTCGGTGCCAAATCAACGTTGTAATCCGCCGTACCCTCAGTACAGCCACATGGCAAGTGTAAAATACCGGTCGGATTCTGTTTAAGAATCCAGCCGGATTTTATCTTTATTTTTATTTTTTTTGCATGGTTTTGGGGGACAGGTCTGTCTGCGGTTTGCGGATTCAGACGTCCCCCTTAACCTTTGACTAGCACGCTTACCACCCGAAAATCGGACGGAAGATTTTCCAAGTTTTTCCCGCAGTGTAGTCTGCTGGGCGGATTTTCTACTGACGTCTACAGGGATGGTTGACAGTCGGTTTTCAGACTGTTTTCAAATCCAAAAATCTGAATTTTCCTCTGATGTAGAGGAATGTAAAAAAACAGATCCATAAATTAGAAACCAAAGTTCTAACATCCCCTACGTCCAAATCTTTTCACTATACTATATAAAAACTATATAAGCCATGTTGTAGGTTTATTGCCTAAATTTAATGTGGGGCAAAGTATCAGTTGTCATGTGTAACAGTTCATTGTTGTTGTTTTTTTTTTTTTTTTGTTTGTTTTTCTATAGAAACTGTTCCAGGAATATTTTTCTTTCCAAAAACCTCTTTGAGGAAAAAGTTTTAAAACTGCACACGTATTATGCCTGATTCCTGTCGCACCATTTGTAGCTCTCTAGCTCTTCTAAAACAGTCAGCCGGCCAAAAAGTTACATAAGTTTTTTTTTTTTTGTTTTTTTTTTTAATCTCATCAGACGAGTCAAATGACTTTAACTTGCTTAAGTGCATTCCCAGAAGAAAATCTTGTCAACACCATAATTATTAACCCCTTATGTCCTGCAGTAGAATAATTAATGGGCTTTATTCTGCACACAGCTGGGCACTTAAGGGTTTTTTTTTTGTAGTTTTAAATTGTGTGATGAAAACATTGTTGATTTTAAAAACTGACATTCATCGAAAACTCTTAGCAGGAATAGGTTTTGTTTTCGGTCTGAAGAGTTCACAATGTCCCAAGAGGTATGCACCATCTAATGTATTGGTATTAATCACTCTGGTTACCCTCTCCACTTAAAGGGGTTGTCTCGCTACAAAGAATAGCTTTTAAAATGTATGGAACCCTAAATGAAGACCTTTTCCAAATATCTTGCGTTCATCTTTTTTTGTTAAGGAGCTACCAGTGATTTGATCACCTCCTGTGCTCTCTCTGTTTCCCCATGTGACTGACCTGTGTACTCTTTATCCCCTGCTGTTTGTTCTATCTAATAGCAGTGAGTGAAATCATCATACAGGTGGAGGCCAGCAGTGAAAGCTTGTGTTATCTGATCTTTCAGACAAAAGACTAATTACTCTACTGTTTACATTAGCTCAGAAGCTTCTCTGGACCTCAGAGAAGGTAATTTATTTAATCTAGACTGATAAACAGAGAAGTCTGAATACATGGAGCTCATATGCTAATTACAGACAGCTTGACCAGGAAGTAACAGAGCAAAGCAGCATTATTTCATTCATGCATCCTATGAAACTTTGAGATGAGACAACCCTTTTAACTAGTGTAAAAAGAAGCCAGTCCCCCTACTTTTTGGACAGTGAGTGCTGTGTATGTGAGCAAAAGTACTAGTAAATGATTGCTAGGTAACAGCAACTGATGATTCCAGTTTGCCACCTGGTTGTCCCAAGTAAGTCCTTTTAGGCATCGATAGCAAAGCATTGATATCCTTTAAAAAGAAGTAGTAGGATCCAGACTCAGTCCAGATGTTGGATCATTGTCCAGTTATAGATTTGTTGGTTGTAAGGGTCTGTTCACACTGCTGATTTGGATGCGTATTTTTAAACGTGACGTACTTCAGGGCGGAATTGCGCTACAGTAAGCCCAGTAATTATGGTAAAATCATAACACTCATTGAGTGCTATGATAACCCGGCACATTCCCTGGTGCAAACTATGCGCCTGTAAAAAAGTGGCATGTCACCGGAAAAAACAAAAGTAACAGGAGGTTGGGCTAGAGCCTAACAGCAGGCGAATTGCGGTGCGCACAAGTACACACTGCAGTACGCCGTGTGAACGTACCCGAAGACTGTCTATAAGTTTACACTGTTAAGAGTTACAGTATTGATAAGTGTCCCCCATTGTACCCGTTTACCCAGCTCAATGATGAAAATTGTCCAGTTATAAGGTTTTCTCATCACACACTTTTGCAGACATGAGCTGTTTCTGTCTCTTACAGCTTCAAATTCAAAGGCGGGTCTCTCCTCCGTGAAGACTGGTGACATCATTCTGTGTGAGCAGTGGAAGGGAGAGGATTTCACAGCTCTGCAGACCTCCTGCAGTGGTCAGTTTTCATGCCTGCAGAGCTGTCGGCTCCCTCCACAAGCTCCTTGTAACCAGAACACCTGCATTGCTGTAAGCAGTTATACATACAGCCTGAACTGATGAAACAAATGTCAGAAATGCACTCTGCTCCCCCCTCTGTTATCAAGCAGGAGGTAGAGGGGGAACAGACTGTATAACGCTGTGTTATATGGGGCGAGAGACTGAATCTAGCAGCTAGAGGCTCAGTAATTGCCCAGATCCTTCACATAGGGCTGGGAGATGAGCATAGAGAGGAGCTCAGACAGTCTTTAATATACAAACGGCAGCCGTCACAGAAAGCTGAGTTTCACTTTCATTTTCCACAGCTCAGAAGGGAATAAGCACAGAGTGCAGGCAGCCAATCGCAGCACAGGGGGCATGGCCCACCAGACTGTTGATTTAGCTCTAGAAACACATTTTTAGCTCATACCTGCTATTCTAAATGGTTTAGGTAATGCAAACCAATTGCAAAAATGCTTATTTTCATTCTCCCCATCATTATATATGATCTTTGTAGCGAGAAAACTCCTTAAGGCCAAAAACCATGTGAACTATCAAGGGGTAAATCCTATTGTGTGCTGTTTACATGGACTGCCGTATAAACATCAAGAATGATACAGAACGGCTATGAATGAGCTTCCAGCATTTGGCTCTGACTATGCATTACTTGGCCGCCTGTCTGTACATTGGCAGCCGTTCAGGTGCTGGAGACCGGTGTTGTGATGTTCTCATTGATAATCCAAGAGTTGCCGCTGTGACTTTAATACATAGAAAAAGCACTTTCATTTGGTCTGATGTTTTACTTAATAAATAGGCATGCAGAAAGCGTTCTGTCACTTAGTCATCTGTGTAGGGAAAATGATGGAATGAGGTTACTAGGGCATAATACATGCAAATCGGGAATCTCTCTGCTTCTATAAACCAGTGACAGATGTAAAGTCTCCCTTTATGCAGCCAGTTCTGATTTTTTTAGGTCTTCCAGGGAATGGTCTGACCAGTAAGAACAATTTCTCCAGCCAAAACTGATTTTGATCGTTAATGTCAATGATCATTATTGAAGGATGTCATGAAATTAAGCTGTGCAATTCCTGAAAAGCTATTAGGGTATGTTCACACGGGCAAATTTCGGCACGCATTTCGCATCGTATTTGCGCTCTAATACGAGCGAGATGTGCGCCGAAATTACAGTGATCCATAGTTCTCATAGAGAACTATGGATTACGCCTCCTTTCCACAGGCGTACAATACAATCATATTGTACGTGCAGGCGAGATAAGTAACATGTCAATTACTCGCGGCGATTTTGCATTACAGAGCGCCTACGGCACTTTGTAATGCGCCTGAGATCGGGGGGGGAGGGTGTGCTGGAGGCGTGTCACACTACAATGGTACGATTCTACGCATTTATGACTTTTGATCGGCAAATCCTGCCGCATTACTGCTGGATCAGGTAAACCAGTTTAAAAGTGGTTCACCTGAACCAGAAGTGTCGCTTAATGGCTAGAAACCGCTAAATCGATGACCAGCCGTAGAACAAGTTCATAGATTCGGGCGCATTCTATGCTACTAATGCACGCAAAAAAAAAAAAATGGCGGCTGGGCACCAAAAATTATACATGTCGCCCCCAAGACTGCAGGGTGATCACTCCGCTGTTAACACTTTGAACCTCGTCTAAGAAAAAGTGTCTGCAGCAGCAGTCCCACATTTTAAGTGACCTGGTTGCTGTGGTCAACAGATAGGGCATGTCCCCACGGCACGGGTTTGCGACCGGTTTTTCAGACGTTTTTTCGGTTTTGCAGACCGTCTGAAAAACTGGCCGCAAAATAACACACCGGGACGCTATGGAAAACCTGTGCAGCAGTCCCCATTGCACGGGTTTTCCGCCCCGCGGTTTTTCAAACCGCCAGCCACCCGAAAAACATTGAACATGTTCATTCTTCATTCCCCTTGAGAAAGCGCAGGTGAAACGCGTGTCGGGCTGGTTTGGTTCACTCTAATCCGCTGACCCTTGGTGATGTATTGAACGGATGTTTTTTGTATTTATGTGATGTTTTGATACTGTTATCACCTATATGATGTATAGCATTATGTTTCAGTGGATTATTTGGGTATATATTTTTTATTTGGGGGTGATTTTGTCTGTTACTGTTATATAGTTTTTATTGTTTATAATAAGATCTAATAAAGTGTTGTTTTTACATTTCTATACTATTACATTGGATACAATTTCTTTTGGTATTCTACATATTGCAATGTGGTTGCTTTATCTTTGGACTCCTGTTTACATGTGGTTTTGTGCTCTTTTCAGCTGCGGGCGGGAATCTCGAAAAGAAATCTCTTACCATCCTTTCCGGCTGACTCCATACCTGATCCGCGTTCAGACTGAGGAGAGCACTGCCGCGCAGTTGTGCTGTGTACTGTTTGCAGAGAGAGTGCACTCTGGTTATGAAGGTACGTATAGCTGTCATTTATTGGACTTCTGTAGATGCAGCTGAGAGCATCCATACTTTATGGCACTATTCTTTGCAGTTGGCCTTCCTGCCGACGCAATGTCCTCATTCTGGGGGTCTCGTGACTTATTTGACTTTTTTCACTCTGTACATGGTCCCAGTCATGGGGCTTTATCTCTGTCATAAACTTTGGAAACACTCTAATTTTTGGTTTTTTGTGGCCCCTCATTTGGTGTTGTATGTTTTTAATTTCCCACTGGATCTGGCAGTAAGAAATAGATTTCCCTCTCATCTGTGGTAATCCTGGAGCAGCAGGAACTCTGTGTCACACGGTTTCCGTTTGATATGTAGGGCGTTTGCAAATTCCCCCTGCGAAACTACGTTTGGGAAATTTTCCTCTGTGTGCAGTCAAAGGCTTGTGATTCTGAATTTTAGTACATTTATAAGGCCCAGAGTTAAATTAAATTTAATACGGCCCTGCATTCTTTGCTAGTCATGTGCGTTGTTGACGATGAGGAAATTGTGTTCCTTTCTTGTTTTTTTTTTTGTTTTTGCTTCCCCGGTCCCCGCGAAAACGTTTTTCATACACTCAAACCCCCAAAAAGTTTGTTTCCCGGATTCGATGAAAGGTAATTGGACCTCTATTACCACCATAACGATTTTAAATCTGTTTTCTTATTTTACATCCTCATCTTTGTACCTTTCCCTCCATAGAGCAGTTCCCCTACTGGGCTATCTGCCTCAAGACCTTATTGGTAGCCCCATCATTCTGCATTTGCACCCGAGTGATCGGCCCCTTATGCTAGCTGTGCACAAGAAGAGTAAGTACATATTATGTCTGCTTCACCTTGGTGAACAGTCAGGGTGTTTATTACCTGGTATTAACATAACATTACACAGTGGTGTGTCCTCTCCCGGCAGTGCCCTGGGCTCAGTCCAGTTTCCCAAACTCAAGCACACCCGTACAAGTGTCAGTGCCTAGAAGACGTCCATAAGTCTTACCAGGTGGAACGGTTTATGAAATGTTGGATTATTATATCTATACAGGTGTTCCTCAGCTCTGGTTCTCAAGTGCCCTCATCAGGTCCTGTGCTTTTGTGTGTGCTTGAAGAGTGGAGATCACAAATACTGGATGGGCATGATATTGTTCAACAGATGTGCTTCTTCTAAGGAGATTGTGGGTGTACCGCCCTTCATATTCGGACTGGTGAGCTTTATAGCACTAAGCCAGTCTTTTATAGACTTCAACAAATGCTTACGTTAGGAGAACATGGAGATTTCATGTACATGTTGGTTCTGCTTAGATTGAGTCTTCTGTATTTGTATGGAGTCTCTTACTGACCTTACTTAATGAGGACCTGTGACAGTGCCTGACTTGTCTGTTTTAGCATATACTTGCCTTTCCTGTGACATAACAATTCTGAAGCATCTTCTCTTATAGCTCTATGTTTTGTTCCTCTGTTTTTTCTCCTAGAAACGTATCACTGAATCTGTCAGATGGGAGTTGCCAACTGTGGGTGTGTCACTGCACAGTCTGACTTTGTCAGCATGGATTGGACAGACTGTGCAGGGACACACCCACAGTTGGCAACTCCCATCTGACAGATTCAGTGATACATTTCAAGGAGAAAAAACAGAGGAACAAAACAACATAGAATTAAGAGAAGAGGCTCCAGGATTGTAATTTCACAGGGAACACAAGGATTTATTAAAAAAAATTTTGTGTTTTATTGTAAGGACCTAAGTTTACTAGTTTCTGTAGACTTGCAATGTTGTCCTGATAGCTGGAAGAACTTGACATATCTTATGTTTTCAGCTAGTGAGTAACTGTCATTTACAGCAACTGTTAAAGTACACCATGGTAAAATGTCCTTGGGTGTGACTGGGATCTTCTCTTTAGTTCTGCAGTGTGGTGGACAGCCTTTTGACTTTTCTCCAATCCGATTTAGTACAAGAAACGGAGAGTACATCACGATAGATACCAGCTGGTCCAGCTTCATCAACCCCTGGAGTCGAAAAGTGTCTTTCATCATTGGCAGACATAAAGTCAGGATGTAAGTTTGGCCTATGCTTAGTGCTATTGCATGATGTATGTACTCAAAAGTGAGTACACCCCTCAATATTTTGTAAAAATTGTATTCTATCTTTTCGTGAGAACACTGAGGGTATGACACTTTGCTACAATGTAAAGTAGACGGTGTGCATCTTGTATAAGGGTATGTTCACATGGCTTAACTGCGTGGCGTACAGTATGCCCCGCAATTAAGGCGGGTGTTCGGCTGATACACGTGTACTCCCACCGCGCGGGGGGGCCGGCCCCATAGACTGGGGCAGCGCAGCGAATAAATTAATGTCATTTATCTCCCTGGCCATACCATCCGATCGTATTGTACAGCCAGGGAGAGGAGGCGTAATCCATAGTTCTCTGAGAACTGGGGATTACCATAATGATTGGGGCACATTTTGCTCGTATTAGAGCGCAGTACACTTTCAATACGTGGCGAAATGCATCCCAAATTAAGCCGTGTGAACATAGCCTAACAGTGTAAATTTATTTTGCCCTCAAAATAACTCCATACACAGGCATCAATGTCTAAACCTCTAGCAACAAAAGTAAGTACAACCCTAAGTGGGCACAGTTTGTCTAATTTCAAAATGTCAATGTTTTGTGTGGCCACCATTATTTTCCAGCACTGACTTAACTCTCTTGGGCATGGAGGTCACTAGAGCTTCACAGGTTGCAGCCACTGGAATCCTCTTCCTGTCCTCAACGGTGACATCACGGAGCTGGTGGATGTTACAGACCTTGTGCTCCTCCACCTTCCTTTTGAGGATGTCCCACAGATGCTCAATAGGGTTTACGTCTGTAGACATACTTGGCCAATACAGCACCTTTATTCTGATTTTCTTTAGCAAGGCAGTGGTCGACTTGGAGGTGTGTTTGGGATTATCATGTTGGAATAATGCCCTGCAGCCCAGTTTCCAAAGGGAGGGACTCATGTTCTGCTTCAGTATCTCACTGTACATGTTGCTATTCATGGTTCCTTCAATGAACTATAGCTCCACACAGCCGGCAGCACTCATGCAGCCCCAAACCATAACACTCCCACCACCATGCTTAACTGTAGGAAGACACGCTTGTCTTTGTACTTGTCACCAGGTTGCCACCACACACGCTTGACACCATCTGAACCAAATATGTTTATCTTAGTCATATCAGACCAAAGGACATGGTTCCAGTTATCTATGTCCTTAGTCTGCTTGTCTTCAGCAAACTATTTGCAGCTTTCTTGTGCATCAGCTTTAGAAGAGATTTCCTTATATGAAGACAGCCATGCGGACCAATTTGTGCATTGTGTGGCATATGGTCTGGTCTGAGCACTGAAAAGACTTAACCCACCCCTTTAACCTGTGCAGCAATCCTGGCAGAACTCATATGTTTATTTTGAAAAGACGATCTCTAGATACAAAGCTGATCTCGTGCATTCAACTTCTTTGGTTGACCATGACAAGGCCTGTGCTGAATGGAACCGGTCTTGTTAAAAGGCTGTATGGTCTTTGCCACCGTACTACAGCTCAGTTTCAGGGTGTTGGCAATCTTCTTATAGCTTAGGCCAACTTCATGTAGAGCAACAATTCATTTTTTCAGATCATCAGACAGTTTTGCCATGATGGGTCATGTTGAACTATCAGTGATCAGTATCTGAGAGTGATAACACCAAATTTAACACACCTGCTCCTCATTCACACCTGAGACCCTGTAACATGAATGAGTCACATGAGAACATGGAGGGAAAATGGCAAATGGGGCCCAATTTGTCCATTTTCACTTAGGGGTGTACTCACTTTTTTTGCCAGTGGTTTAGACATTGATGGCTGTGTGAGTTATTTTGAGGGCATACCAAATTTATACTGTTATACAAGCTGTACACTGACTACTTTACAATTGTATCAGTGTCATATTTTTAGTGATATAATACAATATTTGCAAAAATGTTAGGGGTGTACTCCCTTTTGTGAAATACTGTACATAATGTATAACAGGTGGTTGTAATGGGTGTATCTCTACTGTAACATGCTTTTTTTTTTTTTTTTTTTTTTTTTTTGTAATGATAGGGGTCCTGTTAATGAAGACGTTTTCACTGCACCCATGTACTCGGGAGAACGCTCACTTCAACCAGAGATTCAGGAGCTCACAGAGCAAATACATCAACTTCTTATGCAGGTGATTTTCTTTGACCTTAATCATTTTACAGACTTGTTGCTGAGCCTTTATATTATATGCATTCACCAATTATTTGATGAATTTCTTTATTGCAACTGCAGATCAAAATCTCCTCGTGTTTAGTAGCGTTTTCTTTTTTTCCTAAGTTGACGATTTAAGTGGAAGGAAATAAAGGCATTTGTGCTCAATTCTTCGGCACTTAGCTCTTTTTTAATAAGCTGGGCCGAATTAGAATGTATAAGGCCCTATAGCAAAATAGAATGGACTCCCACCACCTAGCGACTGGTGGTCCTGGCTATTGTCATCTCTGTATGGCTATTGCATATGATGCGAAGTTGTCTAAAATTGCAAATGTGTGAAAAACACAACTAATTATTCTGCTGAAAACCTTCAGGAAATCACTCTTTTATAAAAATAATACACCTCCAAACGCCATTTGTTTTATATTCAAGGTTATTTCCCAGAAAATTTGAAAAATAGCAACAAGTCCTTGAGTTGTCGCTGCCTCTGTCAAAACTGGGTGATGGTCAATGGGGCAGATTTATCCATACTCTAACTTAGGGCCTCGTGTATGGAAACGGTCTAGGTCTAAGACTTTATTTGTTGCTCATAACAACCAATCCAAGCTCCCCTTTCATTTCATATAGTGCTTTGAAAATATGAAAGGTGAGCTCTGTTTGTTATGGGCAACAAAGAAAGTCTTACACCAAGACAGTTTTCATACATGTCCCCTTTTAATGTCAGCTTAGATTAGTCTTAAAATGCTCCACATTTAGCAGTGTTGATGAATTCAGCGCAGGTCTAGACTGTCTAGTCTATCTTTACACCTCTTATAAGTTGACTTACTTTATGCTACTACTTGCACCCAAATTTTGGTACACAACATCAAACACACAGTTTCTGCAAAGCTACACCTCGGTTGCAGAGGCCACCCTCCTTTGTAGGACAAGTCAAAGAAGTCTCTAAGACACATCATAAATATGGTATAACACAATTATTTTTGGCACTGTTGCCTTAAAGGGGTTGTCTCGCTACAAAGATTAGCTTTCAACATGTTGGGAACACTAAATAAAGATGTTTTCCAAATATATTCATTTTTTTTTTTGTTAAGGAGCGACAAGTGATTTTATCACCTTCTGTGCTCTCTTTCGTTCCCCAAGTGACCGACCTGTGTACTCCTTCTCCCCTGCTGTTTGTTCTATCTGATAGCAGGGAGTGACGTCATCACACAAGTCATGCAGCACAGAACTCCGGACAGTGAAAGCTTGTTTGTTATCTGATCTTTCAGACAAAAGCCGGTAATTACTGCCCGTTTACTTTAACTCAGAAGCTTCCCAGGTCCTGACAGCATGAGATTTATCTAATTAGCAGAGGTCTGAATACACGGAGCTCATGCTAAATACAGACAGCTTTACCAGGAAGTGACTGTGCAAAGCAGCATTATATCATTCATGCATCCTATGAAACTTTGAGAAGAGACAACCCCTTTAATAAAAGTGCCCCATTATGTCCTCAAGTGCTGTTCCTTCAGCAACTGACACCCAGCTTTTAAGACTCCTGAATGGCAAAAATTCCAGTATGTCATTCCGTTATGACAGCAGAACTGGATAGATCTGCCATTAGGAAGGCTTAGGGTGAAGCCCCCATACAGATACCATGATTTAAGAATTGGCTGAACAGAGTTTGAAAAGTAAAGGGTGATTTAAGGATCAGCCTTTTTATTTCATAGGAGAAATGAACTTTACATGCACCCACTGCTTTCTGTGGGCGATCCTACTGTTAGCAATCCGAGGCTGAGTGATCTTCATTACAATTTGTTGCTTGCCTGCTTGCATTCCCAGCATGTGAATGAATAATCTAATGAGTGTCATATACTGGTTACATGGAACATAAAGCTCATGTTAGTGCACAGAGTGAATCATTTTAATGCTTCATGAAAGAAGTTGTAATGCTGTATACATCCTATACATTGGCCATGCTAACAACTGTTGCAATAAAGTAGTTTTAGCAAGATATAGAAGTGTGCTGAAAGGCTCCTTGGATGGCTGCCTCCAGTTCGGGCATGCTGCAGGGTCTACAGTTCTGTTGCCTCTGCCATTGTGTATGGAAAATGAAGCCACACAGTGGATGGCAGCATAAATAATGGCAGGTATGCTTTAAGTGGTCTGTCACTGAAAGTGAACCTGTCAGGTGGTTTATTCTTCCAAAACTGAGAGCAGGGTGTTATAGAGCAGAGAAAATCAGCTCTGTGATATATAGGGTTATATGATAGAGGGAGAGAAGCTGAGCTCTGTGATATATAGGGTTATATGATCGAGGGAGAGAAGCTGAGCTCTGTGATATATAGGGTTATATGATAGAGGAGAGAAGCTGGGATCTGTGATATATAGGGTTAGGTGATAGAGGAGGGAAGCTGAGCTCTGTGATATATAGGGTTATATGATAGAGGAGAGAAGCTGGGATCTGTGATATATAGAGTTATGTGATAGAGGAGGGAAGCTGAGCTCTGTGATATATAGGGTTATATGATAGAGGAGAGGAGCTGAGACCTGTGATATATAAGGTCATATGATAGAGGGAGAGAGGGAGAGAAGCTGAGCTCTGTGATATATAGGATTATATGATGGAGGAGAGAAGCTGAGCTCTGTGATATATAGCACCTAGGTTTGGTAGGTAATGTTTGCTTGCGACACTAAAGTGTGTAAAAAGGTTGCTATTCCTACAGGACTACAGAAGAGAAGGATTTAGGGCTGATTTGCGACAGTTGCACTTCACAATAAGTCACCAGTGTGGCCAGCCAGTAGGGAAACCTGTCGAATGCTTGTCTGCATAGCTAGAGGTATAACCAGGAGACTGGGTTCCGGCGGGATTGAAATTGTCAGACCACATCTGGAATACTCTGTTCTTCAGACTGCACCTACAAATGGACACTGACAAAAGTAAAACCGGTCCAAAGATACAGAAATGCTGGAGGGTCTCAAGGACCAAACTGGTCAGGGAAGACTTCAAGGACTTAATTTGCATAGTCTGAAAATCATTGGAAAGAGGGACATGATCAAAACCTTCATATATGTTAAAGGGTTAAATGGGGTCCGGGAGTAAAGTATTTTTAATAAGAAAGGAAGCACAAGAACAAGAGGGCGTAATCGAAACTGGCTCTTGACAAATCAGAAGCGATGTCCGAAAATACTACTTTAGGGTGCTTTCACACGGTGCGTTTTTTGTGCAGGAAGGCACAACAATTAATGCTATATGTACATAGTTGCACAAAAAAACGCATCCAAAAAACGCACCAAAACCGCACCGTGTGAAAGCACCCTTACTGAAAGAGGAGATGCTTGAAATAAACGTCCATCTGTTGTGGTTGGAAAATCACCAGGGAGGGAAAGGACCTCTGCCTGGGATAAAGTTGTATCTATCCTAAAAGAATTACTGTAAGGCCAGATGAGATGGGCCATAGGATCTTTTTCTGCTGTCTGTGTTCTGTTTCTATAACTATTTAAATATAATTTTTTTTATGTTATTTATGTAGCTCCGACCTATTCTGCAGCGATATCCAGGGATGGTCATCACTCACATTTATTATACGTAATGGTCAGACCATTCTAGTAAAAATTGGATATGAGAACTGTTGAAGTGAAATCTGCAGGCTGCTGCTATAAGACTGGTTAATGCATATTCTTTGTCTGCACCCAGCCTGTCCAGAACAGCGGCTCCAGTGGATATGGGAGTTTGGGTAGCAATGGCTCCCATGAAAACCCAATGAGCGGTGCCTCATCCAGTGACAGTAACGGGAACCTTAATGAGGACATTAAAGAGAAACATGTAAGTGGCCTGATTTGAAGTAGTCTTTCAGATGTGTTCTATTTTACACCTCTCTTCCAGTCTCTTTCCTTAATTCCCTAATTTGCTCTCCGCTCTCGTTTCCAGCCCTCCCCTTTACTGCATAAACATTGTCATTTCCTTCGCTTAATCCATTTTCTCACCTGAGACTGTCTGAATGCAAATCAGTGTAATGAACCTGCTCTCCCCCCGGGTGATCTGTAACCATGCAGCGCACGGGATATTAATGCTTCCCTGGCTGACTTCTCCAACCTTACCCCCTCCTCCTTGTGCTTCCCCATCCGCGCTGTCTTCCCACTCGCCTTGCGTAGGCAGGGAGCAGACTATGGGCTCTTTTCCCAGTGACAGCATGTAGTATAATCCCTGTATAGGATCGACGGAGTGTGAGCAGCCCACCTGCTTGAATGTGCGTCAAGTCTAAAGCATTCTCATGATTTTTTTTTAGAAGTATGGCACAGACTTTGTGTGTCATTACAATGGGGGTGGGCTAGTTTGAAGTGAATGATGTATTCTGCTGGAGTGGGTGATCAAATCTGGGGGCAGTAGTTTGATTAATATACTGTGCTACATGTAACTACAGAATGCAGCTTGTGCAGTCTGTGTATACATACAGCTTGCCTTATAACTCAGATCCCTGCATGGAAAAGACTTCAGTTAAAATATAACTTAAAATTGCAATGGAGAGCCCAGATATTTAAAAGAAGCAATTACACTAATTAACCATAGCAAGGGTCAGATATGTGCTGTAGGGTTATAGGATACCATGTCTCTCACCAGTAATTACCACCATTGATGAGTACTAATGAACAGACTTTATACTTCATGATACATTTAAGTTCTTGAGAGTTCATCAATATTCATTTCACCTCACAGCCAACGTGCATATATTCCATTATATCCTGGGTATGCAGTAAAGATCACTGCTGCTATTAGTATGTAGGGAAACAGGACTCCAGGACCTATTTCCCCCCCCCCCCCATCCCTTTTTGTCCATGTGAACTCCCTGTTACAAAAGTGGGGCGAAAAGGGTGACCCCGCTTCTCAGTGGCTATCCCTAAATGGCACTATTCTTGCCCAATGGGTTCTATTACTTATGAAATTGTGTAGCCCTTTTGTATATACAGTGCAGTCTGGTCTGAAATGCCTGCGGCCTAGGACCCATGTGATCCACAGTATGTGGTCCTGTTTTGAATTTGAAACATTCTGGAATAAAGTGATCTCCTTTCTATGGGTGAAGTGGGATATTGAACTCCCTTTCAATCCTTGGGTACTTCTATTTCACGACTTGCCTCCCCTAACACTGTACACCCAACTTATCCACAGAATTGTTTTTGGCTGCTACAAGTTTTGTAGCCAAGTGGATAGACCCTGTGACTCTGATGCCTTACTAGGTAGTACATCACATAGTTACATCTATATATTGATAGACTGGAGGTAGAATGCTTGAAGGAGGTACACATAAAGGTTATTTTCTAAAACCGAAACCTGTTGTTTGCAGTTTTGTTAAAGGGATTGTCTTACCATATTGTTTAACAGAGCCTACTCTTCACAGCCAACTTCCGAGTATAACTTCCTGTTAGGCCATGGGTGGTTTTACAGCGGTGACTGGTATTTTTAACTGAGCCTGTTAGAGGGTAATTGGTGATAGTAGGTCAGAAAGCTCCAGAGCTCTAAAGGGTTAAAGTTGCTGCTAAGACACAGCAGGGACAGAGAGATGGTCTTATCTCTTATTTACATAAGTTTATTTAGTTAAGAACTGCTGCATCTCTGAAAGAAGGCAACATCAGAACAGCAATGTATTTGGTAATAATCTAAAGCTAATCAATGTGGTGAGACTATCTCTTTAATAACAAGGCTTTTCCCATTTTATAGGAAATGGTTGTACCCACTCACAACTGTTCTTGATTGTTTGTAAGGTTTCCTTTTGATTACTCAACTTTCCCTTTTCTTTATCAACTTTATGAAATTTGGCTCCACTCCTTTTCAGGATGGACGTGGGGTCTGGGCGGACCTCGTTCTGCTCCTTCGTTTCTGCTCCTTGTCTGTATCCTAAGACTTAGATTGTCGTGTTCCTTTTTGTTTTTGGTCTATTGAGCCGAGCAACTTTTGGACTTTGCTATGCGCAGTTTTTTTTTCTCTTCGTTTTCCAGAGAATATACATAAACATAAAAAAAAAAAATAAAAAAAATGCAGTTTGTATTCCTGTATATAAAGTTTTCTGCACTCCCAATCTCCTCTTAAGATCCAAGGTTCCTGAATACACAGAATTGACTGGGGGTGCACTTAAGAAAAGTAGTGCACATCAGGGCCATGCAGTTATAAATAGATATGAGGATATTGATCATCCTATTTGCTACCCCATCGAATAGTGTAGCAATCAATAGTGAATTTATGTGACGAATCGGTTGTAACCATAGCAAATAGCACTTTATTTCCTCCATGCTCTAGTTTTTACACACAACCCCTAGCGTATGATAATTCTAATGGATCAAACTCTGCCGTTATTGATACATATTGTTGTGATTTGTATAACCCTTTCCATTGTTCCTGCAGGGCACACATTCGGGTCATAGATTAAAAGAACTCGGCTCTAGCAGTCCGGAAATTAAAGGTCACCAGAGTGGCGAGGGCAGACCTGAACAAGGTATTATAAAAAAAAAAAAAAAAAAAAACCTCGGGACTTGTAGGTTCTCTACCTAAACATATTCATCTGCTAAATAGTGGTATTTGACAACTTCCAGGCTGTTTTTCTTTTTTTGCCTGTTCGGCATTCAGCCTAATTGCATTAGTCAAGGTTTTGACTAGTCTAGGGTTGTCAGGCAGCACATCAAAAGTAACCACTGTGTTTGAGATTTTTGCATGTATTTAGGTCTACACTGTGTTGTCACTGAGCAGCAGGCAAAAAGGAGCAACAAAGCTTAATATGGTATAAAGAGGTGTTCCCAACTTCAGACATTTGGCATATACATAGTTGGACCCCCACCTATAAGATATAACGTGTGGATAGGCCATAAATGTCTGTAGTGGTAAAACCTCTTAAGATGGTACTGTTATCTCTTTGCATTTATTGCTGGGACTCCCAGAGAAAATTGTACATATATGTGAAAGAATACGCTGCTCAGCATGTACACCATATTTTTGATATATTGCACAATTCTTTTTCTGCAAAAAAAAAATTAAAGTATCAGATTGGGAAAACATGGCTCATTTCAACTTCTTGCATATGCGATACAGAAAAAATGTGCATCTTCTTTGAATTCTATGTGGAGGCCTGTGTAGCATCTGGGTTATAGTTCTTAGTTATTTTGTACTTTTTCTGGACATTGTATGGTCTAACCTTCATGTGATTTTATTGGGATGTCAACTGTCTTGAATGTTTTCCACTTGAGAATAATCTTTCTTACTGTAGGATTATGGGCTTTAAATTGATTGTAAATAGCTTTATAACCCTTCCAAGATTGATGGGGAAACGGTTGCTTCTCTTAGACCATTGCTGATGTCTCTCCTCCTTGGCATTGTGTCAAAACATGCTTGAATGCTCCAGACCAGCAAACGCTCAAAACTCTTACTTTTGTTGGATGGACAGTCTATTATCCACTTGAACATGATGTATCTAGAAAATGCTGAAAACTGATCATATTTTTCTGCATGTTGCCTACTTACATTTTTTTTTTCGCTCAACAGCCAGCCAGAGTGGGAATGGCCACAGTAAAGACGTAAATAGCGAAGGTTCAGGAATAGCTGCCTGCCCCCCACAGAGTGAGCAGCTACCAGCAAAGCCGCCTCCCTACTCTTATCAACAGATAAACTGCCTAGACAGTGTTATCAGGTGACCACATATTTTCTGGATTAAAGCAATATTCATTGGGCTCTGTTACGGGTTTGACCTTCCCAAATGTAATACTTGTTACATACTTAAAGAGGGGTATTCCCACATATAAATATTAGTTTACTCTGTTAGATCAAGTAAAATACTTCTGTGTCTTATTGTTACATACTTGTTATGACACCCTCTACTGTCTTGTTCAGTTTAGAACAACCACCTAATGTCCAGTGCTAGTGGTCACACATGCTCAGAAGCCATGTTCCCTTGAATCCTCTTGTATATGGGCAGTAGAAAGATTGAAGGTTGCTATTTTGTAAGCTGATCAGAACACTTGGAGTATGTTCTCACGACTGTTTCAGAGACTCTTTTGAAGCTGTTTTGGGCACGTTTTTCTTCTTTGGAAGCTGTTTTGAGCAGTGAAAGTGTCATGTCAATTCTTGAATCCTTTTCAACCTCATTGTTCAAATCTTCATAAAACCTCGCCTGAAAAGTGCTGCCTTGAGTCGCTTTTCAGACAAGGTTTTGATGCTGATTTGGACGCTTATAAATTTAGCATCCAAATCAGCTGTGTGAACAAACCCTAAAGGCAGCTTTTCATCACCACTGGTCACTCTAGGTGGACCTTATGAGCAGAAATATAGAGAACACCAGGGGCATCATAAGAAGTATTTGAATGCAACAGTTTGTATAAAGCAACTAAAAGTAAGGGCATGTCCCCACAACACCGGTTTGCGGACGGTTTTTCAGACGGTTTGCGGTTTTACAGACCGTCTAAAAACCGGCCACAAACTAACACACCGGGCCGCCATAGAAAACCCGTGCAGCAGTTCCCACTGCACGGATTTTCCGCCCGGTGGTTTTTCAAACGCTGGCCGCCTGAAAAACATTGAACATGTTAATTCTTCCGTCCGGTTTTCGGACTTAAAATGAAGGGGAAGGGCTTTTCTCTGCTAACCGCGGAGAAAAGCCGTCTCTCGGCGGCCGTGGGGACGGCACTAAAACAGGACAAATACCGGTCGAATAAACAGACCGGTATTTGTCCTCTGCCGTGGGGATGAGCCCTAATCTTAGTGAAAAGCAATTTAAATGGCAATGTAGTGTTATGGGTTAAACTGAACTTTTGCTGCAGCGTGGGATCCCATCTAAGTTTTAGCACCTAGATTTATTTTTTTTTTTTTTAAACCAAACCCAATGATGGCCGATATAGCATGTAGTATGGATTAAGTGCCGCTAAGGTGCTCTAATCCTTGACCTGAGTCGTCTCAGACTGGTTGTCTTAAAGTTACAGCCTTTTACATGAGATTATCAGGTAGTATACTCAGTTCTTTGTCTCCGATTTTCTTCAGTTAAAGAGCCACTAGTAATAAATTTAGGAGAAAGAAGGGGAAGGATTTTTGGCGGTAATTAAAGCAGTTTCATGTCGCCAAATTTATTTAATCCAAAACTGATGAATGTATTAAGAGAACCTCATTAATGCTTTTTTCCAATATATTGCTTTAGATACCTTGAAAGCTGCAGTGTGCTGGTGTCTCACAAACGTGGACTTGTTTCATCTGAGAACACATCTTCTGCATCTGATGACCAGATCCACATGCGAAAAGGTGGGTTGTGTATGCTCTATTCTCTTGTGGGTCTATAGCCGTATTCACCAATACCCCTTTAACTACCTATGCGCTCCTTTTTTATTTTATTTTTTATTTTGCAGTGTTGCAAAAATCTAAATTTATCAGTTTCATTTTTTCTATATGTTTCATGATGCAGATGACCAGTGTCTCTCAGGAATGATGCACAAAGTGCCACCATTTCCCCAGAACTGCTTTTGGAACCCTCACACTGTGCCAGATTGTGGTCCAGGTTCTACAGTCAATCCTATTTCTCGGGTGCCAAGCGCTACTCACGGCCGTCAATCAGTAGTTCTCTCTGCTACCATTCCTGGAACTTCTGCCATATCACAGTCTGTGCCAGGTTCTCTACCGCATCCATCCCTTGCATCCTTGCCTGTTCCTAGTACTGCAATTCCACCGCTTTCTATGGCTGCCAGGGCTGAGAGTGTGGTTTCCCTTACTAGTCATTGCAGTTACAGCAGTACAATTGTTCATGTGGGAGACAAAAAATTGCAACCAGAAGCAGGTATATATTACAGATGATGTAAGAGTACCAGGGATTTGTTACTCATGCACGTTGCCAAAAGTTAATTTCCTTCTAAATGTTTAAAGGGAACCTGTCACATAGGTTATTCACCCCTTGCTGAGGGCAGTACAAGCTAGTGACAGACATGCTGTTTCGAATGCTGTGTCCCTTATCCTGTAAGATGCTGGAGTTTTAGAGCATTTAAAACTCAAATCTTATTCATGAGCATGTTAGCCCTGCCCTCCAAAGGCTAGCCCCGCCCACTGACAGTTATTCACATGTTTCTACCTATTCGATGTAATAGGTTTATCAGTTGAGGTGGGCGGGGCTAGCCTCAAATGACTCTCTTCGTGACTCTTTTCTTGCTGAAAACTGCAGATTTGGCATTAAATACTCTGAAACTACAGCATTTTACAGAATAAGGGATACAGCGCTGGAAACAGCAGGTCTGTCACTATCTTGTGCTGTCCTCAGCCAGGGGGGCATAATCTATGTGACAGGTTCTCTTTAAGGCTTGCTGAAAATTCTATTGACAACATGTCGTCACCACCATGTAATGGTGTAACTGGGTATTGGAAATGGTGATTTGCATTCATCACGTACGTGGACAGCTGTCTATTCCCACTGCTGACACTACAGGCAAAAATGCCATGGCTTTATAATGAACAGATGTGTTGCCTAATTTACATGGACAAAAGGCCAGTTCCACGTGAGCATATTATAATGTATTTTTGCACCCGTACTGTGGCCTGACCCTCGGTTTAATTACCTAACCTCACAGCATCATTGAGCCATATGATGATTAAATATTCGACCCTTCATTCTGCGTTTTGGACTGGGACACTTGGCCATAATGCAGATGCAAAAATGTGCCTGCAATCTGCATATATAAAACAGGGGTCTGTTGGCAAGAATATTGCTGCGGACTGTGCTGATCTCCTTCAAAAACTGGAATGTTCGACAGCAACCCTAAAATAGCCTCTGAATGGAAGTGTTACTAGAGCCCAATGTATTTACTGTTCAGAATTGGACACGGTTTACAATCGAAATGTTACACAATGGGCCTTGGGGTATGTTCACACGGCTTATTTTCTAGCATAAATGCGCACATATTTCGCCGCATATTGCGCTTAATACGTGGCGAAGTGAGCGCTGCAATTATGGTAATTCGTAGCTCTCATACGGATCTATGGATTACGCGTCGTCCCCCTGCGCGTACACTGAGGGAGAATTAACATGTCAATTGTTAGCGGCGAATAGACGCCACTGACAATGTATGTCTATGGGGCCGGCGCCCGGCCGCTCTCCCACCCACCTCCACCTCTGCTTTGGAATTATGCGCTGATCAGCGTTTGGTCCGAAACACCCGGCTTATTTTGGCACGTACTATATGCGTCGCAATAAGCCATGTGAACATACCCTTATTTATCAAAACTGTCTAATTGTAGAACTGTCTTGGTTGCCCATAGCAACCAATCTGAGCTCTGCTTTCATTTTTAAACTTTTCTGGAAAAATGAGCTCTGGTTGCTGTAGGCAACAATGACCGTTTTACTCCTAGAGAGTTTGAGGTATGAGGAGGCTGATATTTTGTGGTTATTGCTTGAACTTCGAGAACCTGTGGCTTTCTCCCTTATGTCTGGATTAGTAAATCTTTGTGTGAAATAACAATTCTGGAGCATCATCTGTTATAACTCTAGGTTGTGTTGTTTCTCTATTGAATGTAAGACTTAATCTGTCACCTGGGTGTTCCCAGTTAAGGGTGTGTCTCTACACAGTGTGACTTTATCCAATCAATGCTGACAGAATCCCTATGGGCAGGGACACACCCCTTTGAAAACTTAAATGGTAACACCCATATGACAGATTCAGTAAGGCCCGTTCACACGGCTTATTTCAGAAATTTTCAAGATTTTCCCATTAATACGTTCTGAAATCAGTGAAAATCAGTTGCAAAAAGTGCCCCTAAGTGTGGCGTATTTGTAACTGATTTTCCGAGGATTCACCATCTCCCTCATTTGGTGGTGAATCCGTCCGGAATTAATTTTCATGAATTGTTTTTTTGTCCCGGGTTGCCCTCGTCAAACCGCGGCGCAATCCCGGAAAGGAACTTGCGTCGTGTGAATGCAGGCGCATTTTCTATTGAAATATAGAAAATAAAGGGTGTACTTATTTCGGAAGGATTTGCCGACGGATTGACGATCGTAATCGTCGGCAAAATACGCGGCGAAAATAAACGTGTGAACGAGGCCTAATACATTTCTAGGAGGAATAACAGAGGAACAGCACAATATAGGGTTAAGAGAAGTTGCTCCAGAATTATTTCCCAGGGAACACAAGGGTTTACTAAGAGAGGTCACAGGCTCTATTTAAAGGGGATATGTAATCAAAAAATGATCTTGATGGATAAATCATGTTTTTACGTTAAATATACTTAAGATTTTTCTTTTTTGTGTGTGGGGGAGGAGGTCTTTTCTTCCAATTTTCCAAGCCACTATCTATATTTTCTAAAAATTGTGACCTCCTGCAGTTTACACTTTGGGCACTAATCCGAATACCATTCAGTAACTTGTTGATTTGTAGAAAATGCTTTTCCGCAGTCTCCTCCATATTCTCAGAGGCAGGATTGCAACAAAGTGTGACACTAATGGGATGATAAACTTTTCATCATTCACAATTGGAGATGGTTACAGCCCACCCTCACTCCCTCCCTACCAAATGATTTATCCCCAAGTCATAGAGCAAGCCCATAATATTCTCCCATAGAATGCAATGAGTCAGCTCCTGTTCACAGGCCCCTATAGTCAATGTAGATGTAATAAAGCACATCTGTAAGGGCAGCTTGGGTAGGACGGCTGCCCCATTATCATAAACCAAAAACAACATACAAAAAATCAGAGATACACTGCAAAGTCACAACTTCTTTAATCGGCAGAGCAGTCCTCTTGTCTTGAGTCCTAGCAGCATAGACACCTATATAGCGCCATATGACAACTGCAGGATGCTTTTTTTCTACACCTCTGTAACCAGCAGGAAGTGTCACCATATAGGTTTGATGCAGTCTTTCTGCTAGATATGGATGTCTAGGAGACGGCACATTCCTGGCGGTCAGTTATTGGATGGTCTGTGCTGCTGGGTTCAGATGGGAGGTGGAGGATTCTGCTAATTAACTATATTGCAGAATTGAAGCTTGCTGGAAGTACTGCTGCATATGGTTTCTGTTTATAATTGGAGGTGCACAGTAGGACATTTTTTAATGAAGATCTGGGGAGGTGAATGTAGCAATTAAAAGCTTTCCACTGTAGGGGGGAAAAAAGGAGACTGTTATCAAGGATATTTATATTTGTTGCTTCTGCACCATTATAAATAACCTGCATAGGACCTATTAAGATGCAATAAAAAAAGGCATAAAGTAGAGGAGTCCTGAAGTACCATTAAAGAGCAGAATGAATGATGTCGTCTAGAAAAAGTGTTTAAAGGCCCTTTACATAGGGGCATATTAGATATAAACATATGAAAAAAAAAACTTGACACCATCACATTATTACAAGGATATATATATATATATATATATATATAGTGTATTTTTCACACCGAAAAATATGCTATGTAATACACATACATTTGAGGGGTACCTAGATTCTGATCTGTTTTCTGTACTGAATAAGCGTAGACAAAGTGACGGCTGGTTATTTATTTTATGTGATTTTGCATCCGAATTGGTAAAGGTATACTCTACAGGTACTTCTATTGAGAACAAGGAGGCACTTTAGGGCTGTTTTTTATGTGAACTTTGGTGTGTAAAACACACAGCTAATGCGCTAACCTACATAGTAAAAAAAATGCCATGTGAGCATAGCATTATTGTCTCCGTATTCTACTACTGGGGGGAGGAAAGTCTTAAGAACTGAAGGCTTCTACTGCAGCGACATTTCTGAAATTGTCTTGACCCTGTTTTTCTGATGTGGACCATAGCTGGTTAAGGGAAATGAGGATATCGTCATTAGCATTTGTTTTACATTATGGAGCCTTTTTAATCACTTGGTGTGAAAGATGAAAGTTTGTCAAACTGAGCTGTATTTCAGCCAGAGCAAATCTATTATATAACTTTTTGTATATTTTAACGTCCTAACTTCTTGTCTGCTCTTTTTTTTTCCTTGATAGAATTGGAGGATGGGCATTCACATTCAGACATTCCAATAATCCCACTAGGCAACACAGAAAAGGAGCCATATAAACCACTTGGTCTAACCAAAGAAGTACTTGTAGCTCACACTCAGAAGGAAGAAAATGATTTTCTTAGTGGTTTTATGGACGTAAAGAGGCTAAGTGCCTTCCAGACTAGGTGCAACACTTACATGCATGAGAAGCCAAGAGGTGAGTCCTTACAGGAAGGTGCGGGTTGTCAATGTGTGGTGATAAAAAGCTCTCTGAACTGCCTATTAAAGTGTTATTTCTATCATAGACTTTGATGGCATATTGATGGGTAACACCATCCAAATCTGATAGGTGCTGTTTCCACCTCTGGGACCTGCACTTATCTTGGGAACAGTAAGTGGAAATGTCAGCTCCAAGATCAGCTGTTCTCGGAACTCCCATAAAACACAATTTAGAGTCGTGTGAAAATGCGACCAACTCCCCATTCTGAGCCAATGGTTTTGGGGGCCTGTTCCTGAGATGGGTGCTGGTTTCAGTGGTTGGTCCCGTACTTCTCAGTCTTTGATGGCATATCATTGGAAAATGCCATCAAAGTGCATGGAGGGAACGCCACTTTAAGTAAATTACATTTTTGAAAGCATGTTTTGCCATTGAGAAACATCTCATAAAAGGTTTCCTTTTCTTTAAAGCCTTGCGGTCTCGTGCTCTACAAGGTATAGAAGCTGCTGGGAGGAGAAGTGGGAAGACCCGAAAGCCTAAAGTGAAACGTGTGCGACCAGAATCATGGGATAGCAGCAGTTCGGGTGTACCTCATGCCCATCGCTGCCCTCTCACAGGGCTAAATACTACAGCTTGGTCTCAATCTGACAATTCCCATGCTAGCTGTCCTCCCCTACCTTATCCAGTGTTGCCTGCTTATCCTTTTCCAGTTTTTCCTTCCCCTCAAATCCCAGTGCCAAGTGATAATGGTATTCCAATGCCAAATGGAACTTCATCCAATATGCAGCCTTTCCATGCACCTCTGCTTTCACCCATGGTAGCTTTTATGCTGCCTAATTACATGTATCCACCTAACCTGCCACCCAATGTTTATTCTGGGGCAGCACCCTCGCATCCATTTCCAGTTCCTCCCCCATTTTATACTCCACAAACAACTTTTCCATCATCACCCTCCACCTTCCCTGTTCCGCACCCTACCTTCCCTGTTCCACAACCTGTATTCCCTCCTACCCAGCATAACTTCCCTGTTCCTCAGTCAGTGCAGAGCACTTGCCCTGTGCAGCCTTTATCATATGAAGCCCCTCCTAAAGAACCAAAGATGAAAGAAGGAATTTCTCGCTCATCCACCCCACGGGATCCTCCGTCTCCCCCTCTTTTCCAGTCTCGCTGCAGCTCACCCCTACAACTCAATTTGCTGCAGTTGGAGGAGTCGCAAAGGGCAGATTGTTCAGAGGGAGGCACTGGCATTGGAGGGGCTGTAAACAGTATCTTTATGCCTCAGCCCTGTGAAGTCCCTGATTTGGTAATTACAATATTTTACTCTTTAACCATTTGCTTTAGATTTCTAATTCTTGCATGAATTTAATTGCATTTTATTTTTCAGCCTTTAACACAGGCAGATTTCCCTGTTGATGAACACAATAGTGATGCTGGGTCTACTGGCAGTGACTTAATGGATATTCTTCTCCAAGAAGATGCATGCTCTGGAACATGCTCGGGTTCATCTGCAGTTTCAGAATCCTTAACTTCGGGATCCAATGGAAATGGTACATCTGGGAGTCAAACAGGTGGGTCGGTTACAGTAGCAGGAAAATCCTATGCCTAAAGGACACCATTTTGTTGTGCCTGTGTAACATTTATATCTTGTGTGTATATATACATTATGATAATCTAGCCTCTTATTTGCAGGGAGCAGCCAGACCAGTCACAGCAGCAAGTATTTTGGAAGTGTTGACTCCTCGGAAAACAATCAGAAAGCGAGGGGGTCAACATCTGGAAGTGGAGAGTCTGTTGTGAAGTATGTTCTGCAGGATCCTATGTGGCTTCTAATGGCCAATGCAGATGAAAAAGTTATGATGACATACCAAATACCTTTAAGGTAAGCTTGGAAACCTATAAGAATAGAGTTTACGTTTCCAGTGTGCAGCCTTTGAGTTTCCACCTTCTTCCAGCGTCTGTCACTGCCTGCTGCATTGATATTCTGTAGCCGTTTAGGGTTACGGAGTATGTGGTGAATATCTATTTTTAGAAAGGTAAAGTGGCCATAGACTTGATATAAGGGTCACTAAAATGTGTGAAACTGATGGTCTTAAAGGGATGTTTATGCCCAGCAGAGAGGACCTGAACCGTAGTACTAGAAACAGCAGGGGACTAAACTGGTGAGTAAAGCTTTTTTATTTTGACACAAGTTTAAGAAGTTATTTATTTTAAATAACTTGTGAAACCCCTTTAAGGCCATGTCCCCACTGCACGGGTTTTCGGTCAGTTTTTCAGGCGGTTTGCGGATTTGCAGACCGCCTGAAAAACCGGCCGAAAATGAGCAGAACGGGGCTCTATGGAAAACCAGTGCAGCAGTCCCCACTGCACGGGTTTTCCGCCCGCCGGTTTTGCCGCCCGCAAAACTTTGTGAATGCACATTCTTCCGTCCGGTTTCCGGACGGAATATGTGCATCTCAATGTGAAGGGAAAGGGTTTTTCTCCGCTCATCGCAGAGAAACGACGTCCCCCCCCCCCCCCCCCCCCCCCCCCACACACACACCCCCCCCCCCCACGGCCGGGGGGACGGCTGCGAAACAGTGCAAATACCGATCGCATAACCGACCAGTATTTGTCACTTGCCGTGTAAACGGCCCCTAGTAGTTCTAGATATGTGTGAATGGTTGGTGACCTGTTTCACTTACAGGATGCACTATCCCATAGCACAAAATATTGAGAGTCATGAATTCTTACCCTGTTTCCCCGAAAATAAGACCGCCCCGAAAATCAGTAGTAGTGCATTTTTTTTATGCAATTCAGAGTTTGGCTCCTTATGCTGATGTTTGTGATGAAATCACTACAGTATTTTAATACATGTTGATGTTTTGTTCAACAATAAATGTGAATTCTTGTTCATGGACAAATAAGACATCCTTAATGTCTTGGCTCGTCCTTGGGAACAAAAATTAATATAAGATACGGTCTTATTTTCGGTAAAACAGGGTATCTGTAAGTATCGATTGTTGTAAAGTATTTAACGGTATTCTATTAATACCTATGTTTTTTTTTTTTTTTTTTTTAATATAAGGGAGTTTGATGATGTTCTGAAAAAGGATCGTGGCAGACTAAAATCTATGCAGAAGCTTCAGCCTCGTTTTACAGATGATCAGAAGAAGGAACTGGGAGATATTCATCCACCGTGGATACATAGAGGAGGCCTTCCATGGGCAATGGAGGTCCCGGTGAGCATACATAGTTTAAGGGATTGTCCAGTACACACACTGCCTTGATGCTTGGCCTAATAGGGGGGCTGTCTAGGGGGCTGGTGAATGCTTAGGTGGGTATATTATGAGAAGCTGTCTGTATGCTTTATCGAAGTAATCTTTTTCTCAGAGAAACACAAAAATACTACATAACTACATACATAATAGTGGCTGAAAAAAGGCGACTTCAGGATAGGTTCACATGTAATGGTTTCCTCTTGGAACAATGGCAAGTAAAATGACAGGCTGTAGATAACACAATAATAAGATAGAACCTTTAAAACGTACAAAATTTAATCTCTTCATAAAATTTGACACAATTCGATTGATTAAATTTTGTACGTTTTAAAGGTTCTATCTTATTATTGTGGTTCAACGATCGGGGAGTGGAGGACCCAGTTATTGGAGCCTATATATTGGGAAGCGCTCAGAGATCACTATAGTGCGGTGGCCTATTTTTTGTATATTTAGGCTGTAGATAACAGCCTTCCTGAAGAACCAGTTGGCGTGTATTAGAAGGCCATGTGTTGAAGGAGGTCTCAGCCGAGAATAGAGCACAGGGGACTTGTTTCAGAACTGCTCTGTAGACGGAACACCAGGATCCAACCAAGTTGTTTGTATTTGCTCAGTGAAGGACATGCTCAACCTCCAAAACATATATAGCCTGTTTATACTGCAATAAGGCCTCTTGTTGAAACCCATTTGGTTTTCTCTTGTTCTTCCTTTTGACAGAACTGTAAGAATACAAGTCCCTGTGAAAAAAGAATGAGTGAGATTTAAAAAAACAAAAAAAAAACTGACAGGCCTTGAGCCAATTTACAAAAGAAAACAGTTCATCAAAATCAATCAACTTTTTTTTTTTTTCTTCTACAACCAGTTCCTAAGGACAGCTCTAATAGTAAAGAAACTGTTCCACTGTTAGAGGGAGCTACCACCTTGATCCCCCTTGGGATGATCTTACAGTAAACAGCTACTCATATAAATTTGCCATTTAAAAAAATACTTTATGTATGTGTTTAACCTATTTCCTTTTAGACATCTCTTCTGAAAATGAATGCATTAAATTATCTTTCATAGCATCATTTGGTTCTCCATACCCCTTAGCAGTGCTGTCTTTAACTACAGGACATATGTTTTGTGAACTGGTTCCTAGAACTACATATCCCAGTTGAGGCGGCACTAGTGGCTTTTAAAGTTAGTATAGCATTCTGTCTCTGTCCTGTGAGTCCATGACTCTTAATACAGGACAATATCCTGCTGGCTTTAGAGACAGATATTGCATGCTGTTACGTAGTCTTTGATCTACATGTGCATCCAGATTCTTCCATACAAGTGACTCTCCCAGTTTTACTTCCCTTAGTATAAATTTATCTGGGTGCTAATGTTTTGCATACACTATTCACAAATGACATATACTCCTATGTATAGCTGCTAAACAGACCTGTGAATATTTTGCCAACACTTCCACGCGTCTTTATCTACCTTGGCACAACCTAGGTACCATTTTAAAAAAAAAAGTGGCACATGTGCTTTGCACTCTGCCAGTTATTAGAGAATCTCTAAATATTCTAAACCATGAAAATCAATGTAAGGGTATGTTCACACGGCATATTTGCCGGGCTAAATTTCGGGGTGTAATTGCTCTGCAATATGCCCTAATAACGACCCGCAAATATGGTAATTCATAGTTCTCTTAAGAGCTATGATTACCTGCCGATTTCCTCAGCAGACAGTACGCGTCGGGAGAAAAAAGTGACACACCAGGGAAGACTAAAGAGAGTACTCGCACTTCTAAAGCAGCAGGCGTGTTGCGGCACACAGTGTACGCCGGCTAAATCCCATCTGAACATACCCTAAGCCTTTGTCCATACGAGTATTATTTTCAGTCGGAGTCCACTGACTTGAAATACTTGTCTAAAATCGAAAGTAGATCATCCCCGTTGACGGCAATAGAAAATGCACACACTGCATATTTTTTTCAGTGGGTTTTTAAGAGAAAGAAAGACTTAGAACATGTTCAGTCTTCTGTTTGTGTATCCATGTTCAGAACCGCATAGACATGAATAGGACTCCTTGTCTGATTGTAAATCCGCCAGGAAAAAAACAACCTAAAGTCCACATGAAATACTCTTTGAAAACTGCATCGTCCGCTAGAATCCAGCTAGTGTGGACGTACCCTAACTTAACTCCCTGAGCATTCTTGGGTGTAAACCATTTGCTCCTTGCGCTTGTTCATATGCTCTAACTTTGCTTGAACAATACTCACATTAAGCAAATTAGGGCGGGATATGTTCACATGTGGCAGATTTTATTGAAAAAGTTTCTGTGAATATAGAAATCTGTCCTTATATGAATGAGATTTTTTGTAGCACGTGCATGATTTCTGCTTGGCCCATTAAGTTAAGTTGGACTGTCCCATTATATTCTGCAACAAATCTTCCACATATGAATATCGTTGAGTGGGTTACTAGCTGTGACAGCACCCTCTCTCCTCTTCTGACACAGATAAATAATCCACTTAAAGAGGAACTCTCCGCAATTCTCTTAGGTACTCTTTAATAGTTACCCTGGTTCCTTATGCCCTTAGTTATTCCTCTTCAGAAGAGCTCGTTTTGCAAAGAAATTGACAGCTGGGTGGGTTATAGACCCCTCATAATTTCTCCAGCTGCCTTTGCGCAGACTGTACTTATTGTAGACATTGGTTCAGTCCGAGTACTGGTTCCCCACTATGGGCCCTAGCGGACAGTTGCTATGGGGCATTAATACTCCACAGGTTATCTAACCACAATGGATGGGTGTATGAGGCGAGTACTGCTGCATATGCTGCAATAGATTCGGATATTAATTAGATCAATACATGTCCTTTCAATGGAAATGGATGACTAATCATTTCCGTCTATTACTCTGCAAACAATAATACATTTTATGTATGAAGAAGAAATGTATCACTTAGGGCCACATGTATGAAAATAGTTTAGGTCTAAAACTCACTTTTTTTGTCCATAGTAACTTATGGGCAACAAAGTGAGTTTTAGACCTAAACCGTTTTCATACATGTGGCCCTTAGGCCGTGTTCACACGGCTTATTTCGCCGCGGATTGGCGCCGTACTCCGCGCCGGATTTGCGCTGCAGTACGGCGCCAATCCGTCGCAGTAATTACGGTAATCCACAGTTCTCATAGAGAACAGTGGATTCCGTCGCTCCTCCCCGCTCGGCGAATCCGCCGGGCGGGGAGAAAGTGACATGCACATTATCCACGGCGCGTATTGCGCCTGGATATGCAAGTCTATGGGGCCGGCGGGCCGCGCCGTCCCTCATTCAAGCTGGAATTGCGAGCGCAATCCGGCTCGCAAATCCGGCGTGAACAAGCCGTGTGAATGGGGCCTTAGTGCTTTCAGGACAGGTGAATTTCATTCCAATCGCTTGATACAAGTATTGTTATGTGAACTTTGGCAGATGCTCGACTCCAGCAGGAATATAAACAAAGTTCTGCTAGCTAATTCACTAATCGGATTGTCCTCAGCAGATTCTATAATTGGCTAAAGGATAAATCTGTTCTGGAAATAGCTGAGCCCGTCTGGGGCTGTGCAGTTTTGGGACACGGTTTGCCTGACCTGAGAACACTAGTGCCTGCATTTAGATCAGAGCGGGGATTAAAAATCTTAAAATGAACGGCCTGTAAACATGGCTCCAGCAGGTGGGGATTGTTTTTGTATGTAATTTTCTGTAACTAGTACACAAGGGTTTAAGCCGTGCACGTGGATGACAAGCTAAGAATATATTTGAATCGGGCTGAACTGTACTTGCTTAAATAGTAATTCCATAATACCGTTGCACATGGGAGTGATCTGATAATAGCCTGCAAGGTGTGGTCATTGTAAAATTCCCCTTATTGGCGGTAAACGGCAACCTGTCATCTGCCGATATGTCTGTCAGAACTGATGCGAGTAAAACTCTTTAACCCCTTCATAATAATATGGCTTTGTTGGTTTTTTTTTTTTTGTTTTTTTCCTTCCCCTCCTTTCAAGAGCCATAACTTTGAGGGCCTTTTTTGCGGGACCAGATATACTTTTTATTGCTGTCATTTACCGTACAATAGCATATACTCGGAAACTGAAAAAAAATTCTAAGTGGGGTGAAAATGTGAAAAGAAACTTACTTGGGCCATGTTTGTGGGGATTTTGTTTTTGCAGCATTCACTCTTCGGTATACATGATGTGTTAGCAACCTGCAAAATCTAGATACAATTCGATTAATACCAAATATGTAAGGTTTTAGTACTTGTAAAAAAAAAAAATACAAACCTTCTCTATTTCTTAAATTTGCGCTGCAATGTCATTTTCTGCAACTAATGACTTTTTTTATTCTTCTACATATGGACTTGAGTGTACTTTCAGTGCAGACTGAAGTGTAGCTTTTATCTTCTCCATTTTGGGAGAGATGCAACTTTTTGATCACTTTTTATTCCAACTTTTAGGGGACGTGAAATAAGCAGAAAAACACAATTTTAGGAAAATTGGAATTTTTTTTTTCTACTACGGTGTTCAGCATATAGGATAAATGATGTTTATATTGTAAGAGATCAGACTGTTACGGACGATAAAACCAATTGTGGACCGTATATACTCGAGTATAAGCCGAGGCACCTATTTTTGCCACAAAAACCGGGAAAGCTTATTGACTCGAGTATAAGCCTAGGGTGGAAAATGCAGCGACTACTGGTGAATTTTAAAAATAGATACCAATAAAATTAGGCAGTTTAATGTCCCCCACAGGCAGGTATAGGCAGCTATATGTCCCCCTAGGCAGGCTATAGGCAGGTATAGGTCATTATAGGCTGGTATAGGTACCCCTAGGCAGGCTATAGGCAAGTAATTGCCCCTATAGGTCCCCCTAGGCAGGCTATAGGCCGGTAAAGGTCCCCCTAGGCAGGCTATAGGCAGCTATAGGTAGGGTTTTAAAACAAAAAAACCACTTGCCTCAATCCCCGCTGCTCCGTCTCACGGTCGCTGTCCTCCGTCTTCTCGGCACAGGTGGGTGATATCATCAGGCCGCGCACACAGCGTGATGACACACACTGCCTGTGCCGGAAACTCCGGACAGTCCACTGCGGAGCAGGGAGTGCTCGCTCTCTGCTCCGCAGTGGTATCTTCCCCTCTATGCGCTCCGCAGTGCCCGGACGCTGTCAGGTACTCGGCATTCAGTTATATGCGCTCCCTGAGGAGTCCGTATCGGCACTCGGGCCATCGCAGCGCCCGAGCGCCGACAGTGACTCGAGTTTAAGCTGAGGTCGGATTTTTCAGCACATTTTTTGTGCTGAAAAACTCGGCTTATACTCGAGTATATACGGTAACTATTTATTTATTTTTTTGCTTGTAAAATGGTGAAAAGGGGGGTGATTTGAACTATTAATAATTTTTATTGTATGCTTTTTTTTTTTTTTTTTCCTTCTTACATCCAGTCCTCTTATGGTATTTGATCCACTAGGGCACAGGTGTCAAACTGCGGCACTCCTGCTGTATTGAAACTACAACTCCCATGATGCATGATGGGAGTTATAGTTTCCAAACAGCACTAGGGGGCTCAATTGTCATTACACACTTCTGCATTGTATAAACAATGGAGAAGGGTGTACCAATATGGCAGTTCTATTACTTCCTGGAACCGTAAGACATAGAAAGATAAAACAGAGACAGTGCTCCCCTAGTTTGGTATGTAAACAACAAACCAGAGTATATAAAACATATGTTCACCTTGTTGGGTTGTACAACAGATGGAAGCACAACCCTCATATTTTTCTTTGAGTCATAGAAAGTAAAAAATGGTGGCTATGGAAGCCTTAGTTAGGCCTCCAGCTACCATGGATACCGATCGGCATCCCACAATCTTGTCGCAGGGGTGCCGGTCGGAATGAGAAATGTCTTCCATTCTTTTAGACTCTGTGATCGTCACAGTATCTGAAGGATTAAACAGCAGGGAATGGAGCAGTCTCCTTTCTCTGCAGTCAGCGTCGGTTGTCGGCTGCAAGTAGGAGGCTGGAGTCAGCTGCTATGTAGAGGACTTGCTGAGTAAGCCTGCTAATAGGGCTTAAAGACAGATGTACCCATATGTCCTGTGTCAGTAGGAGGTCTAAGAGACCCGGTGACATCTCATTACATATGGGTTTAGTAAATGCTTATGTACCTTGTGATATAACTGTTCTGGAACTTGTTCTCTGTGTTGTGCATTTCCTATTTTATTCATCCTAGAAATGTATCACGGACTATGTGAATTGGGTGTTACCATTCTGCACACACTGACTGTCCACACTGATTGGACAACCTAAGACTGTGCAGGGACACCCCCCTCCCACCCCCCAATTGGTAACACCCATCTGACAGATTCAGTAATAAACTTCTGGAAGAGATAACAGAAAATGGACAACACAGAGTTATAACAAAAGATGTTCCAGAATTGTTGTTTCATGGGGAGCACAAGAATTTACTAGAACAGACCTGTCAGGAGACGTCACAGGGCCTCTTTAAAGCAGACCTCATTTAGTGCCAAATAAGATTCCACAGTAGTATATGAAGTCCAGGTATATAGAGAGTTTTAGTTCCCAAGATTTGTAAATTGTGCGACAGCAAAATTGTGAGAATGTTCTATTGTTTTACATTTGGTGGCTACATTGTAGCAGTATGACCAGGGAATCCAGCAATCCAAATGAGTTGGTTGTGCGACTAACTATGTGCATAATGACATAATGTGCCCAACTTCATGGCAGGAGGTGTAGTGATCATCTGGTGGGAAGGAGAAACAGTGAAGGGCCCCATTAAAGGGGATTTTCTCATCACAATCATTAGCTTTTAACATGTAGGGAAAGGTAAATGAAGATTTTAGATTTTTCTTCGGGCAGAAGATTTTATCTCCTCTTACAGTGCACACGTTTCTTTTAGTTATCGACCACCTCTCTCCTCAGTCTCTTATCTGATTGATCCAAGCTGTCATCAGTCAGTTCAACCATGGTGAGTCACTCCCAGCAGAGTCTTCTCTCTAGCAACATAGTTTGTTAGGCAAATCACAAGACAAGTAAAGCTATCTCCAACTAAGTATAGTGTACTATTAAAAATTACTGGAAAAATAGATGTAAAACTTAACCTTTAATAGTCTAGTAAAATATGGACTAACAATCCATGAGATCCAAAAGAAAAAGGCTTACACTAAACAGAAAAATGAAATACAAACCTCAAAGGTGTGAGGGCCAAAGTAACCCTATTACACACTATGCTACAGACTGCCTATCACACAATATGGAGACATTGTCCCAATAAGGTCGGCTCGATCCGGAACAGAGTTTGTTTACCTAACTAAATGACAAGCGTTCACTCTATGGAGCTCTGTAGTCTTGTGTGCTACATTTTATAAACATCCAACAGTCAGGTCACTGTAATAGGAATAGCTAGGAACAGCAGAGTTGATATGTCACTCACTGCTATGTACCCACCCACAGTCTGACCAGGAAGTATGAGTCTGAAGCTGGTTATTTCTCTGTGAAACTGCATGGTGGGAAAACCTCTTTAAGTTGAATTCTAGTTGACCATGTCTAGTCGAAGGGAAAAATGGAGGATATTTATCAAAACTGCGCCAAACGAAAAGTGGAGTTGTCAATGGCAATCTGACTGCTTCTTACGTTTTCAAGAGAGTCCCTGTAAAATTACAAATCTGATTAAGATCTTCTTCCCTTTTGACAAATATTCCCCATTATGTTGTGTTTTTTAATTTCATATTGGGTGTCTTTGAAATCTACCTTAGTGCTGAGGATGCTCCTGGTCTGAGTGACCTTGTTTTATGTTCCTTTTCCAGGGCTGCGTTTTCTGTAAGGACAGAAATTCAGATTGTGAAGACTATACAGATACTCTGCAGGAACTGGAGCTCAGTGGCATTATGGAGTCATGTGATTGAAGCAGGCAATAAAGATACAGTCTTCTATTGCCCAGTGAACTCCTGGATCATAAAGAGACTACACACCGGTCAGAAACACTCGTGTATGGACATTTCATATTCCGTCTCCTCTCGTGTGGACAGCAGCACTCGGTCGGCTTCCGTTTCTTTCAGCGAGCAGAACTCTCTGATCTAATGACTTTTTCCCGGCAGAAGTATTGTGTTTGGAGACCAGCTAGTGCCATCGTAACCCCATCTGGCTGGTGGAAGTTGGCTCCTGGAGTACTGTACTATATTATTTATTTATAGCTGGCCTATTGAGGATTTTTTTAAAAAAAAAATACCTTTGACCGTCTCATGGCAACCACAAGTCTAACACTGGATTATTGCTTTTGCTTACTGGTAACACTAGGCCATAGAATTCAGTCTGGGGTTTCAGGTAGAACAGGTAGCGAGCATCACACTGCATTTTACATGGAGGAATTTTCTGTTTCATTTTCTTCTACTTTTATATAAAAGCTATTTTTCAGACGTTTGATAAATTTTTTTTTTTATTTATTTTTTTTTATAATCCTATCTTGGAGCGCTGAATTTACTGGTGTCTGCAAATAATAGCGTTTACTTCTGGCACATAGGTTCTTAACCCTTTCAATGTGATCTGCTCTAATTCTGCTGCCATTTTTTACTGCCTAAACCGTTCCTGGCACTGGATTTAACCTGTTTTGTAACCTTAACAGCTCTTGTATACCAAAATACCCGCAACAACCGATACCAGCATGGCAGTGTCCAGCAATGTGGACTCTACTAGTGCTATGCAGAGTCTGGTTGTTGCTTGCGATACCCTCTTAGTAAGGTGTTTGGTTGAAGACCAGCAATGTTTTACTGATGAGGGGTGATTGTGGTTGAAGGTGGATTGAAATAGTTGAGTCACTGGACAGCAGCTTTTCAATTCATCTGGTTACTCATTAACAATCTCCATCCCCCTCCAAACCCTTAAAGACTCTATGCGAAGTGTGTGTGGGGTGTGTGTGTGTAAGGTGGGATATGGAAACACAGACCACAGGCCTCCAAGTGTATACCGTAACACTACTACCTTATGTATATTCCACGTAGCAGAACATACAGCACGGTAGTGTGTCACTATCTGTTTCGGATACGCCATGGATGGACTCCTTATGCCATCTTGTAGAATCATCAGCCTACCACCTACTTGTACTGTGGACCTGCCCAAATGTATTCATGAACATCGACTGTTACCGGAAAGAGGTTGTGACCAAGTCCTACACTGTTCTGTGATATTCAGTATGTGACCCTGTCTTGTCTGTCCTAACTTCTAGACAAAATAGCAGTAAATACCACTATATTTTTTGCACTGTGTGGTGAATTATTTGGTATTTGTGTATTTTGAATGTTGTTAAAGGGGTTTTTCTCTTTTTTACAATTTTTTTTTATTTTGTTTTTTTGTTAAAAGGGTCACCGGATACCTAGCATTGAGGGAGTGCTAGGTATGTTCAAATTATAAGGGCATGTTCACGCTGCGTCTTTCAGGATGTATTTTGTAATTGCGCTCCAATGCACCCCGAAATATGTCCTGTAGAGAGCTATGATTACCTGCCGTCTTTCCTTCCACGTATTGAATGCTGGTAGAAAGAAGTGACATCACTTCTTTCTGGAGTATACACGGCAGATATAATGAAAGTGAATGGGGCCAGCCCCCCTGCACTTTAGACGAACATGCTGATGAGCACGTTCTTCTAAAAACACTTGTACACACAGGTATGCACTGCAAGACGCCTTGTGAACATACCCTAAGGGTTGGTCCCCATGGCACGGGTTTTCACCAAGTTTTACAGACTCTTTTCAGTTTAGGAACCCGTCTGTAAACCGGCTTTCAACCCCTAGAATGGACCTCTATGGGAAAACCCTGCAGCAGTCCGCACTGCACGGATTATCTGCCGGACAGTTTTAGACCGCTGGCGGTCAGAAAAAGATTGAACATGCTCATTCTTCCGCCCAGTTTTCGGGCAGAATATGAACATGTCTATGCGAAAGAAGAGGGCTTTTTTCTGCAAAGCGCAGAGAAGAGCCGTCCCCCTGCGGCCGTGTGCACAACCGCAAAACAGTGACATACCGGTCGGAATTTCTGACCGGTATTTGCACTGTGCCGTGTGAATAGCCCTTAAGTGTTGTAATTCCTCACAGCACCACCACAAGAGAGACAATGCATTACATGGTACCCATTGAAATCAATCGACTGTGTAATGCAAAAACAGGATGAATCCTCCAGTGTAAGTGATGCTCCTTAAAGGGAATGTGTTATCAGAAAATAACCTGTTGTTCAGCTCCTCCTGTTTTTATATTAAACACATTTTTTTTTAATGAATTATTGGTTAAAAAACAAAACCAAATTTTTCACAACACTATTGATATTTAAAAAAGTCTCACACTTCCTGTTCTGTAAAGAACTTTTCGGTAGTCTTCTCATTATCCGTGCAAGCAGGGTTACACTGAAAGGTGACACCACTGTGTATAGATAACATAAGATTCACAATAGGAGATAGTTACAGCTCCCCCTCTCTGTGCACAGTGGCTTCTTCCCAGGTCATAGAGCATGCCTAGAAAACTCTCCTGTAGAAGTCAATGGGTCTGCTCCTGTTCACAGGCTCCTATGTTCATGAAGCGGCCATAAAGCATCTCTCTGCTGATAAAAGCAGTGCAGGCAGGATGGCTGCCCCTATAATCATATACAGGCACCTGAATTAAAAAAAATATATAGTCAGAAAATAAAAATGGATAAGAAGAAAATATGTATCCATATCTTGTTTTAATCAGTTAAAAAAAAAAAATCGGAAGTAGATTCTTTTTAAGGTCCTTTCTAGTTCAGCTAATTAAGGGAGGATCTTAATCAGAGACCAAATCCTTTTTAATTTAGAATAACCTAATCAAGTATTTAAGAATGGAAGAATGTGCCTTCTAATTCATACAGCCCGTTTTAAGAGACATTGGAGATACCCTTACTGAGTACAAAGATATCTTACACGGAAGTTACTTCATACTATAGAATTATTTGTTAATTTACTATCCTAACTGGATGCAACAGGACACAAAAATAATGCAGTGTTGCTTGTTGGGGTTTTGTTAATTTCTGCCTTTCAAGGTTCATAACATTTTCTTTTTCCACTGAAATAGCTGTAAAAGGGCTCGTTTTACTGTGAGCAAATAGTACTGGGAAAAAAAAATAAAGTTGTACTATTATAGGCCCTTGTTTAGGAGCCTGACAGTGTGCGGAGACCAAACGTGTTGGGCCCACCCAGATGGACTATATCCCTCCGGCTGACACCAGGCTAATCGTTTTTTAGTTTGGTGTCTGTAGGAGGCATATGCTGTGCCGCAAGTCTGCGGCGTTTTTTTGCTTTCCTTTCAGGGGGTGATTGAACCCTCTGACTCTCACCTGTTAGGCAGAGGCTCTATCACCCCCTATCACCTGTCAGGGGGATCGTCAATATGTGTTTTTGCCTTTGTCACAAAAGTCATCTTAGTAGATATGAGGAATAGAGTAGGTTAAACAATGGTGGATATATAAGGATGAAAGCAGGATTGGCGCTGGTCAGAGGAGGCACAAAGGTATGAGGTAAGGCTGGTGTTCCAAGTATGGGCTGTAAGCAGCAGGAGAGAGCATGTAGGAGAACAGGCAGCGTCCACTGACTGCCAGCGTCTGACATGTTACAGTAAGGACTGACACTGTGGACACGGGGTTGATGTGGATCTTCTGAGCCACCATGAGCAAGGATGGTATAGCAGACCACGACAGGGAGCAGAGTCAAAGAGGACCCTGATCTTCACCACAAGGTTGATACCCCGGATGTGACTACTTGTGGTGACAACCGACGTGCAGGATATAAGACAGTGGACCTGGACAGAGATGATGGGTGACCAGCAGGTTTAGTCGTAGACAGGCGCAGAGTCCCAGGCAGGTTCAGCGGCAGATAGCAGAAGCCGATAACGCAGGTAACCGGGGTTAAGGGGGCTCTACCACAAGTGCATTTCACCTACTCCTAGATCCCCTCGGTCTGCTCCATCATACGTTATATACACTAGCGCATGGGACACGCATTAGGGGAGCTTTGGATTTACACTGTGTGTGGTTAGATAGATATTTAGTGAGATTTACACATTTTTAACATTTCTCTACATAAGTGTATGATTTGGGGTGGGGAACCACATTAGGGGCTTGAATCACAGAATCCAGCATTGCAAAACCAGTCCCTACACTACAAAACAGTCTTACAGAGGAAAGCAGATAGCGTAGATATTCTATCACAAGCACAGACCCATGACAAGGGAAAATGTGCTGGGGTTGGAGCTAAGGGTAGTTTTTCCTGCGCTGACCATTTCGCTCCCGAGAACACAGCAGACCTGAGAAGATCAAACTAAGCAAGCACGGCATGTTCTTACATTGTACAGAAGCCGGTCGGACCCCTTAGATACATCAGAACACTATAGCATCAAGAAAGAGATGCTACTGAATAAACGGTATATACATCTTAATAACAATAAATTAGAAAAAGCTTTAATATTACATTTCTAAACTTCCCATGTCAAGTTTGCTTGGCGGCAAAACCCCTTTAATTGTAGGTAACACAGGGGTTTAACTCAGGAACAGCAACCAACTCAGTAGACAAAGGTCAGGATCACTGAAAGACGCCAAGGAACTGATGCTGGAGCAGAGGCAGGAGGTTCCTTAAATCGGTGGAGGTCACAGGTCCTTGGACAGATAATTAGGGAACTGTCCCTTTAAATTAGAGAAAGCTGCACGCACAGCCACAGAGCGCGTGTGCGTGCTGGATCGGAGCAGGAGCGAGGACAAGTGCGTTGAACCTGGCAACGGACGTTTCCGGCGACACGGACACCAGCGAAGGGAGGGACCACGGTGTGGACTATGATAGTGCCCTCCCTCTTAAGACCTCTCTTTTGGGCTAGCTGACTGCCCTGAAAGGCACATTGGGCAACCACCTCATCCTCGGCATCCCAAGAACTGTCTTGAGAGCAAAGGTCATGCCAGTCCCGGGAAACATCCTGGACTTGGGGAGCTACAACTGGAACAGTAGAAACGGTAGGCAGGGGGAAAGGTGGGTGGGAGTGCGAGAGGACACAATCCTGAGAAACTTCTTGGACTTCGGAATCGCTGGCTGGAACAACAGAAGCAATAGGCAGGGGAACGGGTGGGCGTTTTTGCACCAGATGCGCAGGCTTCAGGCAGCGTGATTGGCATTGCTCATCCCAACCTCACCCGTTTCCCAATCCAACAAAGAAGTATAAAGCTGAAACCACTGGAAACCCAGGAGAACCGTGGCAGAGGAACTAGGCAGACCATAGAGCCAGATTTCCTCCCTGTGGGAACTTCCGACCTGTAGAGACAGAGACTTGGTACAAAAGCGAAAAACGCAACAGTTTCTCTAGCTGCGAGACAGGCAGGCAATACTTGTCAAGCAGAGACAAATGAATAAAGTTCTCAGAGTAGTCCAAGAAGGCCGGAACTTTAAAAGTAGGACCAGATTCAAAACTGAGAGTGACTGCTGTGGTCAGACAAGAAACAGAAGAGTCTTCATCCAGGGTAGCCTCACCCATGAGACCATGGCACTGGGGGGTTTAAGGGGCACAGTCATGTGGACTGGTCAGTGTTTCAGGAAATGCTCAGGGCTGCCACAGTATAAGCACAAGTTCAGAGGGCACCGGTGAGTGTGTTTCTCAAGTGTTAGATGAGCACGATTCACCTGCATAGGTTCATCTTGAGAAATGCAGGTGACTGGTGTGGTAGGCTTGGGAAGACAGGTACAAGGTGAGGAGGCTTGCAAGGCCGGGGGGACATAGTATGCTGACCAAGCTCTCACTCCCTTTCTGCAATCCTGATGGTGAGAGTGATGAGGTCGTCCAGAGTGGCTGGTAAGTCACGACTGGTCAGCTCATCCTTGGTATGTCCGGAGAGGCCCCCCAGAAGGCTGCCACTAGGGCCTCATTATTCCAGGCAAGCTCAGAGGCCAACGTACGGAACCAGATGGCGTATAGTCCCACTGTGCCTTGTCTGAAGCGGAGCAACAAAGATTCAACAGAGGTATTGCTCCCAGGTTCTTCAAAAATTTTACGGAAGGTGCACAGGAATTCTTTGAAATCCACTGTCAGCAGGTCCCCTCGTTCCCAGAGGAGTAAGACCCAGGCAAAGCTTCAGCTGTGAGCAGGCTAACGATGAAAACCACTTTGGCTCGATCAGATGGGAACTGGTATGCCAGGACCTCAAAGTGGATGGTGCAATGATTAATAAACCCGTGACATGTCTTGGGATGAGTGTAGTAATGGGATGCAAGCTGGGACTGGTAATGGCAAAGGAGGTACTACAGGTGCAGAAGCCCGTGCAGAAATAACTTCATCAAGACGTGCGGTAACGGACTGTAGCTTCTGAAAAAGTTGCTCCAGATGAACACCATGACTGGTGACTATGGTTGCGAGGTGCTGGGTGTCGGACAGGGTCACATCAGCGGGATCCATGGTCAGTTTGTTCTGTTACGGATAACGGGGTCAGTTTATACTGTTACAGATAACGGGTCAGTCTGCTTCCATTGTGTTTTATAGGGAAGCATTAACCGGACCGAGGAGAGTAGGGAGATTGTAGGGTCTTCTTAGGGCCGCAGTTAGAATAACGGAGTCGCCCCTATTGGGGCGATGACCCCGTTGATGCACAGGTCTTAGGAGACTGCTAGACGGTGATAGGGATAGAATTGTTTTTTGCTCATTTCTTTTCCTCTTTGACCCACAAGCCGTTCTGGTGGATTTTGAATGTCACAACAGAGGATTGGGTTACAACTAATCGTGAGTATATTTGATGCTCTTATGAACATATGATACATGTTGATTATATTGTCCCTACCCAGTCTATTTGATTCGAGACCGTGATGTCCTTACAGAAGCTATTTGTCCATTTTGAGATTTTAAGATTAATTAATTAAAAGTTATATTTTAGCCAAAATTAAGTACTCTGTGATAAAGCTGAAATTGTATACAGTATTGTATTATTTTGTTTTCTCAGTGCTAATCTAAAAAAACCAAAACAGTACCATTTAATAAGATGCGAAAATGCATGAAAATGGCCAAAAAATTAAGATCCCGGTGACGGCATTCTTTATTTCCATTAGAGGGCACACTATGTAGAAAGTTGAAGGCATATATATATATATATATATATATATATGTATGTTGAATCCTCTGCATAGAATAGGTAGAATTATTTCACAAAGGTTGATAATCTTAATAATTTTTTTAAGGGAGCAAAAACCTTTTAAAATCTAAAAAAAAAATACATACCAGTCAATGAAAGTCCGTAATAACAATGCTTCCCCTTCTAGAGGGTCAAATTACCCTTATCTCCTACAAGGGGTGGGCTTCTGTCCTGGGATGAAAGGGTGGTGGGCATAAGACTGCAAGTTTTGGAAAGCTGTTCTATGTTTCTTTGTTGTATGATGACAAATTGAGAACACCCTCTTAAAAATTGTTCATTTTTGCAATCAATCTTACGAGTTATGTAACCAACCTATTCTGAAATGCTGTATGGAGATTGCCCGCACTCATTGCCCGCACATTAGATGAAGCCTCATCAACAACTGTTTCTACTTTGCCTATCTTTAAGCTACATTCTAACAGCGTATCTTTTTTATGCACTGTATATTACAGTGGGGAAAATAAGTGTTTGATACACTGGGATTTTGCAAGTTTTCTCACCTACAAAGAATGGAGAGGTCTGTAATTTTTATTGTAGAGAGACAGAATCTAACAAAAAAAAATCCAGAAAATCACATTATGACTTTTAAATAAATTATTTGCATTTTATTGCATGAAATAAGTATTCGATACAATAGAAAAACAGAACTTAATATTTGGTACAGAAACCTTTGTTTTTCCCAAATTTCAGAGGTCACGTTTCCTGTAGTTCTTGATCAAGTTTGCACACACTGCAGCAGGGATTTTGGCCCACTCATCAATACAGATCCTCTCCAGATCTTTCAGATTTCGGGATGGTCGCTGGGCTATATTGAGTTTCAGCTCCCTCCAAAGATTTTTGGTTCGGTTAAGGTCTGGAGACTGGTTAAGCCACTCCAGGACCTTGAAATACTTCTTACGGAGCCACTCCTTAGTTGCCCTGGCTGTGTGTTTCGGGTCATTGTCCTGCTGGAAGACCCAACCACAACCCATTTTTAATGCTCTTACTGATGGAAGGAGGTTGTTGGCCAAAATCTTACGATACAGAGCCCCATTCATCCTCCCTTCAATACGATGCAGTCGTCCTATCCCCTTTGCAGAAAAACACCCTCAAAGTATGATGTTTCCACCCCCAAGGTTCACGGTTAGGATGGTGTTCTTGGTGTTGTACTCATCCTCCTTCTTCCTCCAAACACAGCGAGCGGAGTTGATACCAAAAAGTTTTCTTTTGGTATCATCTGACCACATGACCTTCTCCCATGACTACTCTGAATCATCCAGATGGTCACTGGTGAACTTCAAGCAGGCCTGACGTGTGCTGGCGTGAGCAGGGGGACCTTGCGTGCCCTACAGGATTTTAATCGATGACGGTGTAGTGTGTTACTAATGGTTATCTTTGAGACTGTGGTTCCAGCTCTATTTAGGTCATTGACCAGGTTCTCCCATGTAGTTCTGGGCCGATTCCTGACCTTTCTCAGAATCATCCTTACACCACAAGATGAGATATTGCATGGAGCCACAGACTGAGGAAGATTGACAGTCATCTTGTGTTTCTTCCATTTTCTACGAAGTGCCCCAACAGTTGCTGCCTTTTCACCAAGCTGCTTGCTTATTGTCCTGTAGCCCATCCCATCCTCGTGCAGGGCTACAATTTTGTCCCTGGTGTCCTTATACAGTTCTTTGGTCTTGGCCATGATGGAGAGGGTGGAGTGTGATTGAGTGTGTGGACAGGTGTCTTTTATGCAGATAATGAGTTCAAACAGGTGCAATTAATACAGGAGAAGTGCAGAGTAGGAAAGCTTCTTAAAAGGGTTGTCTCATTACAAGGACTGGTTTCTTATGTTAAAGATCTTACAAAAACAAGTCACTTTGCAATATTTGTCCATTAACAGTGTCCTATCTATTTCTAGATATCCCCTCTTGTATGGGCTTCATCAGCTCCTCAGGTCACTATAGCTACAGACCTGGTGTACTCAGCAGTTCATCACTGCAGGTCAGTAGTAGCCAGTAAACACGCTCCTGAATTCAAAAATGAAACTGAGAAAACAGGACTGAGGTGAGATGACTTGATTTAGTGAGACAACCCCTTTAACTCCTTAATGACTGCTCACAGACTATAAATGCTGCGCAGTGCAGGTCGTTAATCTGCAGCGACATTTTGAGACTTTGCTGCAGATAAGGGAGTTTTGCAGCTCCCAGCACCGCAGCTGCGCTAGGAACAGAGCTGTACTTAAGTGTCTCTGTAAGTGTCGGAAAACAGAGGAAACTTCTGGTCCCCGATGCTTAACTCTTTGATTGCCACAGTCCGTGACCTTGGCATCATCAAAGGGCATCAGGTGATTGGGACTCCCGGTGATGGAGCCCAGGGAATATCTGTACAGTCAGCACTAGTGACCTAGAGAAGCTCCAGGGTGGACTGTATAGGAGGCCTACATTCAGGGCACACTGTGTGCTGCCCTGAATGCAGCCTGTGTCATACTGACACAGATAGTAATGTATTAGCATACATGAATATGCTAATACATCACTAAGGGAAAAAAAAGTGTTAAATAGTTATTTCTTAATGGGAAAAAATAAAAAATATAATATATTGTATAATTAAAATAAATATTTAATAAAAAAAAAGTTATTGTGCATACATTAAACAAAAAACATACACATATTAGGTATCTACAGTAATATAATAACCTGTAGAGATCATCTGACAGGTTATTTAGTGTGAAATGTGAATGGTGTCAAAAAATAATTAAAAAAACAAAATAAATAAAATGTATTTGTAAACTTAAACTATGTCCCCCAAAGATACAACTTCTCCCCCATAAAACAAGTCCTCATACAACTATGTCACTTAAAAGATAAAGTTACGACTGTTAAAACGCAGGGAGGAAAAAAAGTAACAGGTCTGTGAGAGCCAGAATTCTTGCTGGTTGGTAGGTGATCAAGGACTTATTTCAGGCAATTAAATGCAAATGAATTATTTAAAAATCATACAATATAATTTTCTGGATTTTTTTTTAGATTCTGTCCCTCACAGTTGAAGTGTACCTATGATAAAAATTACACACTCTCCATTCTTTGTAGGTGGAAAACCTGCAAAATCGCCAGTGTATGAAATTCTTATTTTCCCCACTGTATGTGGCAGCCACATTTATGGATGCAGATTTGCCCCAGCTCCAGATGTATATTTTACACTGAGTATGCACTGAAAATGCATAGATGATTGACATGCATGCTTAAAGGGGTTTTATCATTTCATTAAATGGTCTTCAGAATAAGGGGACAGTGAAAACAAGCAACTTTGCAATTGGATGTCATTAGCAAAGCTGTCTTGTATTCACAGTATTCCTTATCTTGTGTTTTTGTTTACACTGATATCCAGTGCTGGTCGAATCCCTGCTGACTCCTCCTCCTTGCATTTCACTAGCTTAGAGCTCATTTACATTCTGTACAGCCCCTGGTCGATTCACGGAGCTGTGTCTGTCTGTCAGAGTAAGGGATCGGCACATTTTCACTTTATACAGGTAGAAGAAACAGAATTACACTGAAGGGCTTACACAATCAGGAAATAGCACAATTTGTGTCGATCCCTGCCTGACTCAGAGTTAGGGGCCGTAGCATTTTCTCTCTCCACACCCAGCAGAAACAGACTGCAACAGATTCTACAATGAGAAAACATAAGTTTTGTCCCGGTGCCTAACTCTCCTGCATAGAAGGGAGATCTGTGCTGTTCGTAGAAAGCTGTAACACATCTCCAGCTGTGACAGGAGAAGAGTTCAGTTGCTCAGTCTAGATTGAATGCAGCCTATGGTATGTGTACAGCTCTTACAAAATAAGACTGCATAGGGAAAGACACAGTGACATGTGGATTCAGGCAGAGAAGGGAGGGGGGAGAGTCTCGGGAGCCAGCATGCACCGTGAAGGGGGGGATGATTTCACCCAGCTGGGAGGGGAAGAAACGCCCCTGCATCTCCAGAGTTGAGAAGCTGAGAGCAGTGTGAATCAGCCGAACTAAGGAAGCGATACATCCCCTTTAACACATCACACAATGCAAAAAACAAAACATTTAAACCAATGGCGTGTGTTGTAATAGAGAGTATCATATGGTTTCCGATGTAGATCCATGTTTGTACAGACGACAAACAAACCCTGAATAGTCCGATCCTGCAGTCCAAATGCTTGTATGGTACCAAGAAGTAGAAAACAGATGAGGGAGCAAATAGAAGGGAATACCATGTAACCATAGGAACAAACTACACAGGTTTGAAGTCTGTAACCAAGGAGATCCATATTTGAAACTAAGGGAGACATGTATAATCAAGTTTTTCACCCTTTTCTGGCGTAAAATGCACCTAAGTGAGCAGTCTACGATGTCTAATGCGCCTAATGAATGTGTTAGGCGCATTGTTCGTAAGACTCAACACTTTTTAATGCGCTTAACATGAAAGGGTGTTATGGGGGCGTTATGGAGGTGTGTCCCACCACACTCATAATATTAGACACACATATGAATGTGGTTCTGAAATACTAGGCGCATTACTGCTCCAATAGGCAGACCTATTTCAATGCGAGTCCGAGGAGTCTAAGTGGAGCTAGATTTGCTGTTAGGGAAAAAAATGTCCAATATTTCTCCACTTACACCAGTACAATAATAAAAAGTAGTTTATTATAATTATCAATCTATATAAAAATAAATTACTTAAATTTAATGAAAAACATGATAATATAAAATTATTATAAAAATATATATCCCCCCAAAAAAATATCTCCTATAAAATGTATTTAAAAGTAATAGAATCTAAAATTTGTTTTACATTAAATAACCCACTGATGTTGTTGTTCAGATTTTACAATTTTTAATTTTTACTACATTATTTTTGAAATTTATTTTTGCTTCTCTCACCCATTATTTTACATATGGCAAGAGCCAGCACAGCACAGGTATTGCTGGGACCTATAGTCCACCAAGCAAGATCAGTACCATAGTTTCTATTCACTGACATGCTATTCTAATGACTTTTCTCTTATTTCCAGCCTATCTATAGCCTTTATACATGTTAGGTGCATTACTTATGCTCTTAAATTCCATAATGCGCCATACACACAGGCGATGAACTATAGACACCATTTATAAATGCACAAAAACCACTTTCATACACTCAAGTGCATTATACACTGGAAAAAAAAAGATGAGAAAATGAACCACGATGCGTCTAGTTTGATAAATGTCTCCCTAAGGGCATGTCCCCACGGCACCAGTTTTCGGCCGGTTTTTCAGACCGTTTGCGGTTTTGCAAACGTCTGAAAAACCGGCTGAAAACTAACACACCGGACTTCTATGGAAAACCCGTGCAGCAGTTTTTTCAAACCGCCGGCCTGCCCGAAAAACATTGAACATGTTCATTCTTCTGTCCGGTTTTCGGACAGAATATGAAGATATCAATGGGAAGGGGGAGGGCTTTTCTCCGCTTATAAACCGACCGGTATTTGTCCGTTGCTGTGGGGATGAGCCCTAAGACTTTTTTTTTCTTTAGATACAAAGGTTACAAATTTTTTCTTCCTAAAAAGAGCAAAAATAAAAATTGTTACCAACCCCTATTGTGAACACCAGATATTTCATTTTATGATAAGACAATAAGAAGTGAAGAAGTCAAATACATGGCTAAAGTTGGAGAACAGGGGAGCACAACATGTTGCCTCCAATGCCCCTCTGTGTGGCCCCACCTATCAGGACACTGTCTGTATATGCTATTGGGCTGTATGTGCCATTTTAAGCAAGTACTTGAGCAATTTAAAAAAGGACGTTTTTTTCCTGTATTA
>JAODAL010011837.1:0-98093 GCA_025379985.1 Phyllomedusa bahiana | reverse complement strand
GCCCCCCTTTTAGGTAGTCAGGGCCCCCCTTCCATTAGCCAGGGCCCCCTTTTAGGTAGTCAGGGCCCCCTTCCATTAGCCAGGGCCCCCCTTTTAGGTAGCCAGGGCCCCCTTCCATTAGCCAGGGCCCCCATTTTAGGTAGCCAGGGCCCCCTTCCATTAGCCAGGGCCCCCATTTTAGGTAACCAGGGCCCCCTTCCATTAGTCAGGGCCCCCCTTTTAGGTAGCCAGGGCCCCCTTCCATTAGTCAGGGCCCCCCTTTAGTTAGCCAGGGGCCCCTTCCATTAGTCAGGGCCCCCCTTTTAGGTAGCTAGGGCCCCCTTCCATTAGTCAGGGCCCCCCCTTTAGGTAGCCAGGGCCCCCTTCCCCTAGCCAGGGCCCCTTTAGGTAGTTAAAAAACCCCAAAAAATAGCCACTTACCTCACGCCCGCTCCCGGCCGCTCCGATCCCCCCGCCGGCCTCTACTGCCGCCCTGCATAGGCGGCGCGGTGATGTGACGTCACCGCGCTGCCTACGTCAGCAGTTGGGGCCGGCGCCTGGCAGGCTGAAGGCCTAACATCTTCAGCCTGCCAGGGAGATCAGCGGAGCACAGCGCTAGTGGCGCTGTGCTCCACTGAAACCGCACAGCGCCGGGAGTGGAGGACATTAGTCCCCAACTCTCGGGCCGGTCTCTGGGCGCTCGGGACGCAGGTCCCGGGCGTTCAGTGACCGGATGCGCGGCCGGGCCCCGGGGAGCGACGGCACTGCCTCCGGGGCCCACAGCGGCTCGGGGGGGCCCACCGGGGGATTCACCGATCCCCCGGCGGCCCAGTCCGAGCCTGAAACTATGGGAACCAGAACTCAGGGATAAGGAACTGTGGGGATTGGGAGTGGGTAAAATATAGATAGGAAGTAAGGTATATATTGTGATATTGTAAATAGTGTATATATTGTAAATAGTGTATATATTGTATATGGGGACATTTAGATTAGGGTGGGCCAGCAGGGGTATATAATGTAAATAAATAGGTTTGGATGAATGGTATGGATGGATGGGACTGGACCAGCCCAGGGTCATAATAAGTTCTGTACACGTTATTGTAAATATTTGTAAGGTAAACTGGTGTATGTTTTCATCTTCAATAAAAGAGTATCACTATATACAGGAGATCCCCAGGTTATACCAGCATGCTCCATATCACTATATACAGGAGATCCCCAGGTTATACCAGCATGCTCCATATCACTATATACAGGAGATCCCCAGGTTATACCAGCATGCTCCAAATCACTATATACAGGAGATCCCCAGGTTATACCAGCATGCTCCATATCACTATATACAGGAGAGGCTCAGGTTATACCAGCATGCTCCATATCACTATATACAGGAGATCCCCAGGTTATACCAGCATGCTCCATATCACTATATACAGGAGAGGCCCAGGTTATACCAGCATGCTCCATATCACTATATACAGGAGATCCCCAGGTTATACCAGCATGCTCCATATCACTATATACAGGAGAGGCCCAGGTTATACCAGCATGCTCCATATCACTATATACAGGAGATCTCCAGGTTATACCAGCATGCTCCATATCACTATATACAGGAGATCTCCAGGTTATACCAGCATGCTCCATATCACTATATACAGGAGAGGCCCAGGTTATACCAGCATGCTCCATATCACTATATACAGGAGATCCCCAGGTTATACCAGCATGCTCCATATCACTCTATCCGGGAAGTGAGGTACGTTCAGGGCTGCCAACAGAAATTTCCGGGCCCCATACAGTTGAAGCACCTGGGCCCCCCGTAAACCCCGCCCCTAGCAACTCGATAGCCCCGCCCCTAGCAACCCGATCGCCCCACCCCCAGCAAAAAAAACTGCTTCTAGGATATAAATGCGCCCATTTTACCACATAATACAGTATGCAAAAAAGAACTTTATTGTATAGTACTATGCCAAGTGAGTCACATATCTGTCTGTCTCACATCTGTCAGTCTAGCATATCATAGACACAGGGCTAAGTAGCTCCACAATCCCCCTCCACCATATACAATATCCACCTCATCCACATACAATAATCCCCCCCACCCAATACAATATCCCCCTCCACCACATCAATATCCCCTCCACCAAATACAATATCGCCCTCCCACCCACATACATATCCCCACCCCCATACATATCCCCCTCCACCCACATACAATATCCCCCTCCACCCACATACAATATCCCCCTCCACCCACATACAAATATCCCTCCACCCACATACAATATCCCCCACCAGCCCACATACAATATCCCCCTCCACCCACATACAATATCCCCCTCCACCCACATACAATATCCCCCTCCACCCACATACAATATCCCCCTCCACCCACATACAATATCCCCCTCCATGTTTCCCTTGGTCACGCACCTCACCACCTTCTAAAATAAACACCAGCAAGAAAGAAAGTGTAACTCCTATCACAGGGTCAGGTGTTCCCTCACTCTTACAATCAGGGACACATGTACGATACATGTACGCTGCCACTATACTAACACCGATATAACACCACCATATGGAGACCACAAAGTGATCTGACAACAGCTCGGGTCACATCACATTACAGTGAATACAGCCCTGATCCAATATAGAAGTAACATAACCCCTGACATCAGGGACTCACCGGAGACGTCCTATCTGATGAGTCGTTCTCTTCTCTTGAGTAGTTCTTTTTCCCTTCTCTTCTGCATCCGTTCCACACCGCCATGATGACTTGTCCTGGCCACCACTCATCCCTGCAGAATTTACACACAAATATCTTAGAATCCTCACTTTTCCAGCATCTCTTTATCTATTCCCACCTCTGTACAAACTACCCAGGGGTGAGAGAGCGGGTACAAGCCATAACTTAGAGGTACATTCTCCCAAGAGGTTGGATAATGCTACAGCTATGGGCTGCTGTCCTCACAATTATATTACCAGGTTGGTAGACAAGACCCTAGGTAGGTCGGCAAATGGGCAGGGTAATTAGACAGGCCCTATTTAGGTAGGTAGACCCCAGCTGGATAAGTTGCTAGGCCGGCCCCAGGTAGGTTGGTGGGTAGGTAAATAGCTCCCAGGTAGATAAGCAGGCCCCTTTAGCTAGTATACAGGTAGTTAGGAGCCTCCTTTAGCAAGTGTGCAGGAAGTCGAGGCGTCCTTTAGCTAGTGTGCCGTTAGAGTCCACTTTAGTTTGTAGGTAGTTAGGGCCCCCTTTAGCTAGTTTGTAGGTAGTTAGGGCCCCCTTTAGCTAGTTTGTTGGTATTCAGGGCCCCCTTTGGCTTGTTGGCAGTCAGGGCCCCCTTTAGTTTGTAGGTAGCCAGGGCCCTCTTTATGTTTAAGTAGAGTCAGGGCCCTCTTTATGTTTAGGTAGAGTCAGGGCCCGGTTTAGGCAGAGTCAGGGGCCCCCTTTAGCTAGTTTGTTGGTAGTCAGGGCCCCCTTTGGCTTGTTGGCAGTCAGGGCCCCCTTTAGTTTGTAGGTAGCCAGGGCCCTCGTTATGTTAGGTAGAGTCAGGGCCCGGTTTAGGTAGAGTCAGGGCCCCCTTTAGGGTTAGGTAGAGTCAGGGCCCCCTTTATGGTTTGGTTGAGTCAGGGCCCCCCTTATGGTTTTGTTTAGTCTTGGGCCCCCTTTAGTGTTAGGTATTGTTTGGGGCCCCCTTTAGGGTTAGGCAGAGTCAGGGGCCCCCTTTAGGGTTAGGCAGAGTCAGGGTCCCCCTTTAGCGTTAGGCAGAGTCAGGGTCCCCCTTTAGCGTTAGGCATAGTCAGGGGCCCCCTTTAGCGTTAGGCAGAGTCAGGGCCCACTTTAGCGTTAGGCAGAGTCAGGGCCCCCTTTAGCTTAGGCAGAGTCAGGGCCCCCTTTAGCGTTCAGGCCTTAGTTTCAGGGGCCCCATTTAGCGTTTGGCAGAGTAAGGGGCCCCTTTAGCGTTAGGCAGAGTCAGGGCCCCCTTTAGCGGTAGGCAGAGGCAGGGCCCCCTTTAGATGGGAGTCAAGGGCCCCCTTTAGATAGGAGTCAAGGGCCCCCTTTAGATGGGAGTCAAGGGCCCCCTTTAGATGGGAGTCAAGGGCCCCCTTTAGATGGGAGTCAGGGCCCCCTTTAGGTGGGAGTCAGGGCCCCCTTTAGGTAGGAGTCAGGGCCCCCTTTAGGTGGGAGTCAAGGGCCCCCTTTAGATGTAGTCAGGGCCCCCTTTAGGCACAGTCAGTGCCGCTTTATTATATATAAAAAAAAAACACAAAAAAACACTTACCTGAGCCTCGGTCCTGACGCTCCCGGGCGCTCCTCCACCTTCAGCCTGCTAGGGAGATCAGTGGAGCGCAGCGCTAGTGGCGCTGTGCTCCGCTGACACCGCGCAGCCCCGGGAGTCGGGGACGTGAGTCCCCGACTCCCGGGCCGGTCTCTGAGCGCTCGGGATGCAGGGCCCGGGCGCTCAGGGACCGGATGCGCGGCCGGGCCCGGGGTGCAACGGCACTGCCTCCGGGGCCCACAGCAGCTCGGGACCCACACTGCGGGCCAGCCTGAGCCTGGTTTGGTGGCTGCGCCACCGGGCCCCGCTCTGACATGAGGAATAAGGGAGCCCTCTCGCAGCGGGCCCCCTTATTCCACCGGGCCCCATACGGGAGTACTGGTTGTACCCCCTGTATGGCGGCCCTGGGTGCATTCACACATGTGTGGAGGAGGAGCATAGTGTTTGGCAGGAGTTGCTGCTGCTGGCAGCGTCTGGGAGCTCTCTCCCTGTTTGCTTGGGGGGAGAGCTGCCCCAATGAGGAAGAGCGGGCTTTCCAAGCCTCCTGCCCCCCGAGACAGACCACTGGGGGGTCGTGATACGCATGTGCTGGCCCGGAGGAAAGTGAGCACCGGCATCAGTGACAGCGGGGAGGAGGAGGTGGGGGGCTTGCCTTGCGGCGGGTCCTCTGCTTCCCCAGCCGCTTATGGTGCTTGCAGTAATGCATCAGCAAAGGGTCAACAGCAAAAGAAACCTGTTGGGACTGCAGGTCGCAAGAATGCACCCAGCAGGGGAGCAGTGAAGAAAGGCTTCAGGAAAGTGAGCTTGATCCCCTGCAAAGGATCTGTGTCTCTTCCTGGAGCTGTCTGCACAGAGGGAGGAGCTGCTGTCCTGAAGGATCAAAGGAATGCTGAGGCCTCAGAGAAGAAAGGAGTCACAGCTGGAGATCTAATCACAGCCAGAGACAGCAAGTCTGTGAGCAGCCAGGGAGCTGAGAAAATCATCAGCGGCAGTGACCCTACCTGTGAGGAGAGAGGAGCTGGAGATCAGAGCAGCAATGTCCCACGTCAGCAGCAGGGAAGAACCGTGCCTGCAGAAACTGAAGTGACCAAGAGCGGAGGTGACCAAGTTATCAGCAACGACGGCAGTGCTTGCAGCCCGGGAGATATGAGTCAGGTGTGCAAGCCTGTGCCTCTCTCCCCAGCTCGTACTGCTAGCGACACCTATGGTAATCTAGAGGAACTGCATTCAAGTGCTGTTGCACCTCTGACCACTAGAGGGAGCAGCAACACTGACATTAGAAACAGTGTTAATCTATGTGAAAATGTTAATGTATGTGAATCTCCTGTTCCTAGTGAGATTTTGTCAAGAAATAATGATGTGACTTCCGGGGGCGGGGCATCACGCATGGCCGCCTTTTACAAGGGCTCCTGAACAAAGCGACGGAATCAGGCTGAAATCTACGCCATCCAAGCTCCCAAGATCACCAGATTGCAAGGGACACTTGTGGGGAAGCTGGAGCATTTGATCCTGGAGCCATTTGCCAGAGAATCCCCGGGAGTCCGTGGCGGTAAAGTGTGCCGCGAGAGGCCTACTATCAAAGGTCCGGGCGCCATCTTGGCTGGGCGCAGCCTACCACAGTGCCGGCGGACAGTGCAGAGCCTCAGCCCTGCCTTCTACGTATGCCAGCAGCGGCCCGAGTGATGGAGAGGAGCTGAGACCGACGTGGAGGAGACAAGGGGCCCAGAAGAAACAGCATACTGCGACGCGCCAGTGAGTGCCGCGTCAGACGTTTCACTTACCTGCCGGGAGCCGCGCAGAGGAGGACGTGGCCGTCCGCACCAAGCGCTGAAATAGACCGTGTGGCTGGAGGACTCGGCGGGGCTCCCGAAGTACCGGCGTGACACAGCGGGGGACCGAGAGGAAACGGAGGCACGGAGCGCCTGATCAGTGCGGCGGAACGCAGTCTTCCAGGTACCAGGGGCCGGCGCTGCTGTCCAGAGCCGCAAGACAGGATCCATCCTGCGCAGGGACCTGCACGGCTCAGTGAGTAACACTGCCCCACTAGAGGGAACTCGGACTCTAGGGCCACAGCTCTCCTGACCATGGCAGCGGGGGGAGGGGGGGGGGTGACAGGTGACTCTGAACCCCGGCTGGGCGACTGGTGCCAACTCTGCTCTGTTTGCCCACTGCCCCTCTGGGAACACTGCCTAATCATTACAGTATCTGGCCAAGGAGAGACTCTGTTCATCTTACTCGCCTTTTTCATATAAGCTGTCTGCAACGTGGCCCTGTCGAGTAGCACAAATAATCATCACCCAAGGGGAGCACAGAGATCTGGTCATTGTGTCATTACTCCCACATGATCCTTCCCCCCCCACTGTTTGTGCCTCACATGCAGGCTCTCCAAAGCGCTCTGCATAGTTGGTTCACTTAAAAAAAAAAAAAACTGCTGCCACCTGCTGATACAGTCAGACCTGAGCACCCTTCAAAGTGGTTGATATTGGTTTAGACTCTACTGCCATCTACTGTTGTGGAAAATGACTGCAACTACTCGTATTTCCCAGCTCTCTGCTAAGAAGTGCTGTTTGTTCCTCATGTGAGAGCCGGAAATCTCAGGGGCCCTCCCCTTATGTACCTGTTCATAATATTGCGTATATGACAGACACCCACTTTCAGCTAAGATAACACCAGCCCTGTGACTCTTGTGGTGGGACTTCAACTAATGACAGATAAAGCCTGTGTCGCTTCAACCAGACATATAAATTATGGACAAATTTGTTCGCTCTTCTGCCACACCTAAACGTACACACTCTCAAAAGACGGCTGCAGACAAAATATCACATACTCCAGCTACGAAACAGACCCAACACAAATCAGGTCCAAACAAAGCACAGCTGAAAAACACTACTGCCATGGCACAAACGCCACCATCTACTGGCGGAAGAGATCATTCTGCAGACTACAACCGCACCGGCAACTGACCCGGTCCCCCCCCCCCCCCAAGATGCCGCGACACAGGCTTTGTCGATGGCACATGAGATGTCCAGGCTCATACTCCCCGTCCTGGATAAAAGGATTGACCTCATTCAAGCCTCTATCAATGCGGCGCTGGCCCAGATCACCAATAACTCGCAAAAGCTGGTGGAGTTGGAGACCCGCACAGGAACCGCAGAGGACAACATCACCAGGCTTGACGGAGCGACTTCAACCCAACAATCTTTGATCGACAACCTGCAAAATAAAATTGACGACTTGGAAAATCGCGCACGGTGCAACAACCTACAATTCATTGGGATCCCGGAGGCTGTCCCGGCGGATGCACTCGCTTCGTACCTGACCACGAACTTGGCCACAGCACTGGGACTAGACACCCCAAAAGACCCCCTCCTCATAGAAAGGGTGCACCGTATGGGCAGCAATGGGGACCGAAGAAACAGACCTCGACTGGTTATTGCTAAATTTCATAATTGGACGATTAAAGAAAGATTCCTTAGAGCGTACCGTCAAATGCGTGAACTGAGAGTAGAGAACGAACGTATACTAATCTTCCAGGACTTCTCGCTGCAAGTCGCACAGAAACGTAAAGCATTTCATCCGGTTTGCCAGCATCTGCACGAAAATGGAATCAGATTCCAACTGCTTTATCCAGCTAAACTGAGGGTGGTGGAGAACGGACAAGCGTCTACATACGAAAGGCCAGAGGATGCAGCGAGACGCTTTCTTCCCAACGCACCTGGCTGAAAGGTGTAGCGACTGACCGACAAAAAAGATGATACTGCACAGGTTTTTAGTTTAATAATTGCGATAATGTAGGTGAAATGTTGATACTTTTTGTCTGTCCCACCCTTTTTTACCCCCTCCCTCTATTTACCCTCTTCCCCCCCCCCACCCCTGTCCTCCAATTCCTTCTAGTTAACCTTATCTCAAATTGCAGGATGAGGGTGGACTGGAGACTGCTTTAGTACTAGCTTGTCATATGCTATTGTACACCAAATTACGCATAGGGGTTTTGGAGTTCTGGCTCTCCACACAGTTTGTTGAAACCGGTTCGAAACTTGTTAAAAACCGTTTGTTTACAAATTGGGCCCAATATAGGCCAAATGTTGCTAAGATTGGTTAGATATCGATACTTGTATTTGCTAATGTTAAGTGCGGTGTGTTCTCCTCTCTCAAAGTCTGTGCAGGGTGGTTGGTGGTTTTGGAAGGTGCGGCTCATTACAGGGTGTGTGGCTCCTCCCCCTGTGCCACATAATGAACACTAGGGCACTTGCTGGGACGCCTCTTGTGTTCTCCAATTTGCGGTGTGCTCGCCCTTGCAGCTTCCACATTGGGACACAGGGTGAGTAATCCCGTAGTGCCACTTAAATTGGTATCGTGGAACGTGGCAGGACTATACATCCCAGAAAAGCGTAAACAGATCATGACACACATGAACGTACAAAGGCAGACGTATTTTTCCTACAAGAAACACACTGGCAGAAAGATAGGTTCATCCCGATTAGGGCTCCTTGGTTAGACCCGCCGATACTGGCAAATTACCATTCAAAATCAAGGGGGGTGGCAATATACTTTAAGAAAGGGACGTTGCAGTCTATAGAAGACCAATATGCTGATCCCGATGGCAGATTTATATACATGAGAGTTCGCATTGGGCCCATTACTTACACACTGTGCAATGTCTATGCACCATGTGGGGGGAGTCGGGAGTTCTTTAACACCCTTACTGATTTTATTATCGCGAAACCGCACTCTAACCTCATACTGATAGGGGACTTTAACACGGTAATGGACCCTAGAGTGGATAGGTCAAAAAGCCCGCTGGAAGATGCTCCCAGTGGTTCTCACCTGGAGGATCTGATCAGTAGACTGGAAGTGTTTGATTATTGGAGGGCAGTCAACCCAACCTCATGCACTTACACTTTCTACTCCCCTGTTCATGTGTCATTCTCGCGTATTGACATGGCTCTAATCTCTTTTTTCACTCTACCACAGTGTTGTTGCAGCTGACATATTACCGATTGCGATCTCGGAACATGCCCCCATTACAATATCTCTGGGTGGGCCGCTCCTTAGTCATAAGGGGCAGACTTGGAGATTCCCAGCATACCTTCATCAGTCTGATGATTTTAGGGATTTTCTCAGGATTCACTGAGCGCAGTTCTTGAGCGACAACATGACTCATGCACAAGACTCCCCGCTCTTGTGGGCCACGGCAAAAGCTGTCATGCGTGGACATATAATTAGCTATGTCAGCATGAAGCGCAGGGCACAGCAGCAGAAGTTTCGGGAGTTGCACTCCAACCTACGCCAATTCCAGAATCGGTTTTCTGTTGATCCCTCGACCGCAAATCAGCAGCACTTTGTAGAAGCGCAAAATCTTTTGAATGTATTCCTCCAGGGGGAAGCAAAGGCCAATCTAAACATGCAGCGAAATCGATATTACCGATGGGGTAACAAGATGGGTAAACTTCTAGCAAACACGGTGAAGCCCTGGCGAAGTAGACCGCCGATAGCGGCAATAAAATCCACCTCTTCGGGGGCTATCCTGACAGAGCATAGGGATATAGAAAAGGAATTTGTAGAGTTTTATGAATCACTCTACGGGGCTGACCCATGCGATATCCAGAAAGTAACATCCTTTTGAGATTCGTTATCAATGCCAAAAATCACTAAGGAGCAGCGAGCCCTTCTTGAGGCAGAGATTTTGGAGGAGGAGGTGCGTGGGGCGGTGAAGGGGCTGGCGAATGGGAAAACACCGGGACCAGATGGCTTTTCAGCGGAATTTTATAAAATATTAAAGGCAGAAATATCCCCCCTCCTAGCGAATCTATACACAGGCATATACACTCAATCTAAAGAGGTAGACGCATTTCATGATTCGCGCACCATACTGCTTTTAAAACCCAAAAAGGACCCTACCTTACTGACATCTTACAGACCTATCTCTTTGCTAAATCAAGACTTTAAGATTTGACAAAGATCGTGGCCACTAGGATGCAAACTTTCCTGCCGTGTATTATTCACCCCTCAAAGAACGGCTTTATAGCAAACAGACACTCTACAAAGAATGTTCGTGTGGCCTTGGCAGCCATAGCACAAGTGCGAGCGGAGGCGCACCCGGTGTCCATGCTTCTTAGCCTGGACGCCGAGAAAGCCTTCGACAAGGTCTCTTGGCCGTTTTTGGACGCCACTCTCTCGTGCCGGGGGTTTGGGGACCTCTTCGCCGGCTTCGTCACCCACATGCACTCCAATTCTACAACGACTCTGCTCATTAATGACAAACTGTCCCCAGCTATTGATCTTTTTAGGGGAGCTAAGCAGGGGTGTCCACTTTCACCCTTGCTATTTAACTTGTCCATTGATCCACTCCTCTATCATATAACTCAATCACAGCTCTACAAAGGTATCTCTTCCCCTAGCAGGGACTCAGGGTCACAGCATATGCGGACGACTTGCTTCTGATGATTAGGAACCCCAGGCAAAATTTAACCCCCATTCTCGATAATATGAAGACAGTGGGATCGTTATCAGGCTACACAATTAACGTAAACAAAAGGACCTCTTGAAAGGACCGGCCGAACCCATTTGGTCAAGGGCTTACCCGATTCGCTGGTGTAAATCGGCTGTAAAATATCTGGGAGTATGTTTATACAGTTTATACACTTCCAACATGTCAAAATACTGTGGGGAACTTGTACAAACCATGAAAAGGTGGGCTGACCTTCCGCTCTCCTTCTCTGGGAGGTGCAATTTAATTAAAATGGTGGAGTTTCCACGACTTTTATATATTTTTCATATGCTTCCTGTCTACTTGCGGCCGAGGGATGAAAAAATTATCAACGCACAATACAGAAATTTTATTTGGAACAATAAAAGGGCGCGTATTCCGTTGCTCATACTTCAACAGCGTAAACTACATGGCGGTCTGGGATTTCCTAACATTCGTCTTTACAACTAAGCAGCGCTGAGCCGGTTTCTGACGGACTGGGCGCAATCCACAGCAGTTTTTACGGATAGTTCTTTGGACCAGGAAGGGCTGCCAAACATCTCACTCATTAATTTTGTGCACTTATCCTACGAAAAACTCTCCCAGGGAATAAGACTATCAGCTGGTTATGCCAGTGTGGAGGGCATGGAGAAAGATTAGGTAACTTAAAAAACTAAACACAGACTGTTCCCCATCTTTATCTCTAATGCGTAACCCCAATTTCCAGGGAGGGAAACCACAGCCCACCTTCAGAATCTGGCATAGTTTGGGACTACATCAAGTAAAACACTTCATACACCTCGATACTAAGCAGCTGTACTCTATTACTGAGTTACGCAGCTTTTATTTCACACCTCCGATTCCGTTTTTCAACTACTTACAAGCAGCTAGCTATATCTCGGAGGTGAAGAGGCATCTGCAGCCTGCCGATTGGGATGTGGCCTTTGACCGTTTAATCCTAAACCCTCCCACAAGGAAAGCACAGTTGTCTGTTGCATATAAATACCTTCTTGAGGATCTTGACTATGACATATCAAACTTTGGTCTGGCCAGGTGGCGCGATCGGGATGCTGATATCTCCACGTCTATGATACTGGAGGCATCTGCTGACGCACATAAATTTCTGCCGACGGCTAGATATAGTGAGATGTTCATGAAGGTAGCGCATAACGCCTATCTCACACCTGTTAGGGGGCACCGTATGGGCAGGTTTCCGACCGACAAATGTTTTAAATGTGGATTCCCAGCGGTGGACCTATATCACTGTCTATGGGAATGTCCACGGATACAAGAGTTTTGGGGCTACGTAACGTAATACATGCATCAGTCTTTAAATTTTAAGTGTGTTGCTAACTCCTCTTGGGCATTGTTTGGTGTTATGAAACAAGACGGCCCGGAAATACCCAAACGTGTAAAAAGATTGGGGCATGTTGTGGCGGCAGCAGCACGTAAAGCTATCTTGCAGGTCTGGCTTCAGCCGGGGGGGCCCCACTCTAAGCCTCTTTAAGAGTAAACTTTATAATGCACATGGACTGGGTAGAGGCCACTTTACAGAAGGAAACAAGAGTGAAAAAATTCTTTGAGCTGTGTTACAACTATATAGGTACACTTCCGACAGATATTAAGGGCTGTATAAAACGCTGTTTCACGTCAACTACATGGTACCAGGGCAGACAATTGGCGGGTACTGATCCAATCGATTTGCCGGTGGAGATCGATCCTTGATGAGGCTTAGTGGCCATGCATGATCAGGCTAGTGGGACAGACGCAGACCAAGAGATGATGGGATGACGTTGCAGTGGCTCGCGGGAGCAATTGTGCCCACTAACTGTGTCGGCGGGGGGGGAAGGGAGGCGCACACCCGAGCTTGCACCATAGAGAGGAGAATTGAAACACACTGCACTCTTGTATAAGTTAATATAGCTTGGTTTGTTGTTGTTTATGCGCAGTTATACCTGAAATATAAAAATATTTTAATCTAACATGCGAGGGACTGTGCAATGTTTATTATAAATAAGAAAAATGTCACTGTCCTTGATATAATAACTATATTACCAGTTAGTATGGTCATTTGTATTAGCCAGCTCTCGTGTAAATCTTTCATACATACTGTTATTGCCTGTTATGCTGGTGTCAAGGACATTGTTCAATAAAAACAATAAAAAATAAAAATAAAAATAATGATAATAAAAACAGTTTAGAGGGAATGAGTAGTGGGGTTATTAAAATTACCCCTAACACTATCCCGAGCAACATTATCCCTAACATCAGAGAGGATAAAACCAACATCAGTCCAGATGTTAGTCTCAGCACCAGCATCAGCCCAAAAGAGATCACCCCCGTAAGGAGGAGCAAAAGAATTTTGGCCAAGGCTGAGGATTTGGAAGAAGGAGATTTCGTCCCCACCCCACTTAAAAATTGGGGCATTATGGCAGAAGGTGAGAATGCCTTTACGTTCGGTTCTCGCATAGCCCTTTATCTAAAAGAATTTGAGGAAAGTGGGAGGGAATTAATTAAATTACAACGAAAAACTGACACGTTAAAGTTAAAACTTAAAAGTACCCCTGCTAGAAAAAGGAAAACTGTTAAAAAAGAAATAAATAATATACGAGAAGAAATAAAAAAATTATCAAAAAGGAAGGCCCGGATTCTAGAAAATGGCGGTCCATTCAAAGAAAAACTTACCAACGATATCAGGTTCAGGGAAATGCAGAGTGGTAATCAGAGTTGGGGGGGAAGAGAGGAAGAGGAGGATGAGGAGGAGGGAGAAGGTGAGGAGGAGGGAGAGGGGGAAGAGATGGAGGCAGCAGAAGGAGGGAAGGAGGAAGCAGAGACAACTGACTCTCTGCAAGGACCCCTACAATCTGATGTCAAAGCTTCCCCGCAGCAGGTGGTGGTTCAAGAACCACCTCAAGAACCATCTCAGGAAAACAGTGGGATTCCCCCAAACCAGGCCCAAGAATTAACTGGGGATTGGACAGGAGTAGCAGAGGGCCAGGATGTAGGTGATGGGGCGGACCCGGGTGGGATGTTGCTGGAACAAATTGTCCAGCTAGAATCCCCAGTCAACCTTCATACCTTCGCCTTTGGGGACGACTTCCCCGAAGAAAAGGGGAAGGGGAAAGGGAAGAAAAAGAGGTCCAAGAAGGTTGCTGGGGAGAACACCCGTCTGGTGTTCGGGCCCGTATCGGGAGTTTTACAGATTATCCCGGCAGGGTCTAATGTAGGTGGCTCTGGGGACAAGCAACCAATGGAGGCAAGCTGCGGTTCCCAGGGTACTAGTCAGGAAAATATCCCAGAATCAGGCTCTGACCTTGTCACCATGGGGTATACAGACAATAAGGCTGGTCCAGGTATGAATGTGGGGGCAGAGGCAGGTACAGGAGGTACAAAAGCAGGGATAGACAGTCAGGGCAATGAAACAATAGTGGTAGGGGCGAATGATGGGGGGGTATAAGGTCGATTGAGGAGGGAGGTGTGGGGACAAATGTCGGGGAGATTGTGGGAATGGGGAGTATGGAGGAGAAGGGGGTAAATGGGGGGGTGAAACTGGTGTACGTAATACTGTACATAGTGGGGGAAGGTTTTTTGCTGCCCACCACCCCCTCCGGTCGCACCAGATCCCTCTGCCTTAGATACAGGCGGGGGGCGGAGCTCCGCTACAATTACGGCTGGTGGGGAGGGAGGCCCTAGGTTGCCGCCGCCAGTTGCGGGGAGCGAAGAAAATCAGCGCTGCTTTTTGGAGGCTCTAAAAAATGGGGAGGAGTCGGTCACTATAGAGGGGAGGGAGATCCCACTGTCCTTTTGGATGGAGAGGCATGGGCTCTCTGCCTTCCGAGAGCAAAGGACAGGAGCAGGGGGAGCCAGGCCCCCTCCTAAAGCCGGGCAGGGTGTACCCAGGAGGAATGTGGTTCGTCTCAGTTGGGTCGGCAGTAACGCTAGTCCCCCTAGGGCCAGGGTGGTGAAGCTCCTGTTTGGGATGGAGTTCAGGGCGTTTGACATCTTTGCCCTGATCCACCCTTCTGGGTCCCCGATATACGACATTAGCTTTGTACGGGCCGAGGGTCTAGAACTCTTTTGGTCCTGTCACGAGGTTAAGAAGTATTCGCCCGAGTGGCAGGACTTTGAGGCCCAAGCAATTTCCCACCAAAATCATGTTAAGCATGTGACCGTTTTGACCATTACCGAGTCTCTTTCTTATGTTGACATCGAAACCTGGCTAAGTAGGTACGGAGAGGTCACACAGATCCCAACTAAGTTCTGTGACGAGCATGGCATCTGGTCAGGGGCCTGGACTTTTATGGTTAAGCTCAAGAACTCAGGTAACACCGTCACCAATATCCCATCCTCCGCTTTCTTGGGAAGAGACGGAATCCTGGTCTTCTATCAGGGGCAGCCGAAGCTCTGCAACAGGTGCGGCGACCCCACACATTTTAGTGCGCAATGTACGGGGCAGGTGTGCGAAATGTGTGTGGGGGAATGGGCCCATCAAGCCGCATCGTGGGGGTAGGGATTCGCTGCTACGTGTGTGGTGACGTCGGTCGCCCCTTCCGGCTTTTCCGGCGTTCTTTCACCAGCCTGATGTCCTCTAGGCAGGAGGAAGAGAGAGGGGAGGCCAGAGGACATCGGGGGGGAAAGGGCCCGGGGTGAAGGTAAGAACGGTAAGGGGTGAAAGACAGAGGGCCAATGATAAGGAGAAAGAAATCGACAGCACAGCTGAGGCGCATGGAGGTCCGCAGAAAGGAGAGGGAGGGGGCCCCACGGACCCATGCTGGGGGTTCCCAGATCTTCAACCCGGAAGTGGCCTCCGGCGCAAACAATCTGAGGCCCTGAGGGAGAGTGACGTGGAGAAAGAGACCAGGAGGATAGAGAAAGAGGAGGAGGCCGCTCTCCCAGCAGCTTCTGATCACTCAGAGAGTGGTGAGAGTGAAAGGGAGAAGCGGTCCACACAAAGGGGTACAAAAAAGGGGAAGGAGAGAGAGAGGGAGAGTGCAGGCTCCTCAACCGCACTGGAGTGGGACCAATCCATCACCTTCACCCTGAGTAGACAGGTGCCATGTAAAGGAAGGCAGGGTAAACCAAGACCAAGACTTCCAATAGGTTCCATGTGCTCGGTGACCTTATCCCTTCTTCAGGAGAGGAGGAAGAAGAGGACGAGGTACCGAAAAGGGCAGGAGAGCCTCCGGGGAGTGGCGCTGGTGGTGGCACCTGGCAAGATAGAGATAGAGGTGGGGGTGGTGGTGGTGGTAAAGAAGTGGGTGGTGGTGAGGGTGGAAAAAATGTAGATAAGGGTGAGGTAGGAATGGATGTCTCCGTCAGTCTGAAGAGACTAAAACCCGTGGTCTCTGATGAGGACGTAGACGGAGGCATCGGTAAAAAGAAGGCTGTCGAGCTCGATCATCAATGATGGCGGCACCGACTCCGTTGACGCTGGCCAGTATTAATGTGGCCAGCGTAAAATCTAATGTGGCTAGATATACGGCGTTTGATTTTTTTCAGCCGTGTTGAAGCTGATGTTTTCTTCTTGCAAGAGACCAGATTGACGGATCAGGCGGATATGAGGAAGGCAAGAAGGGAATGGCGAGCAGGGCCTTCTTACTGGTCTCTTGCTGCCGAGCCATATTCCGGAGTGGCGGTTCTTTTTACCGCCGCGGTTGAATGCAGACGGGTGATCGAGCTCGAAATGGGGAGGTGTCTGATCTTAGATGTTCTCATAAACATCTATGCCCCCCAGACCGTGTGGGAGAGGAAATGTCTCTTTACGAGGATTAAGCCTTTCCTTTTTACGAGCCGGCAAGTCATCTTTGGTGGATTTCAATACTGTCACGGAATCTCAGGATAGGGGAAGTGCCAGAGGTGTGGCTCATGATGGCGTCGTACTTACTAGAATAGTTAGTGAGGCTCGCCTGGTGGATGTCCACATCAGGCACACCCCAGGCCACAGAGGATTCACCTATCATAGAGGTAGTGAGATTAGGTCTAGGATAGATAGTTTTTTTTTTAAAGGAGGACTCTGTCTCATCACCGCTATCGGTGACAGAGGTAGAGTTCTCTGACCACTGTATGATTTTGTTTTCTTTGACTGTTGCAGAGACCCCCCGTATGGGAAGGGGTTATTGGAAGCTTAATTCGTCACTCCTGGAAGAGACGGAGATTAGACAATCTTTGAGGAATTTCCTGCAGAGTCATATTCCTCTACTGGGCTTAGCAGAAGTAAGTCAGAGTGGTGGGAAATATTTAAGAAAAAGGGCCGCGGGGGTTCTTTCCACCAGACCTCTAACCTCAGAAGCTTTAAACAAGGTACCGCCTGTATCAGAGCCTGAGGAGAAAACTCGAACATTTAGTCTCGACTGGAGGTGACCGTGATGAGGTCTCCAGAGTTAAAGCCTTGCTCAAGGGATGTCAGTATGACAGGCATCCTTAGTTTTTGAAAGGGACTTTGGCAGGTACCACTCCCCGACCCTTCAAAAACTGCAGGATGTCGGTTAGTAGCAAATTAGTTATGGGGCCTAAAGGAAAGTACAGGATCTCTGAGGGAAGTCCAGTTCAGAGATCTTGGAAATCGTTAGGGCATTCTACTCTCATCTTTTGGCAAGAGAGAGTTTAAATCGAGACAAATGTTCGGCTTTTCTGGCTGAAAGTATTCCCGCGCCAGGAGTAAGCCTGTCTTTTGAGGATTTGACAGGCATGATCAGAGAGGAGGAAGTTTGAGGGGCTATTGAAGGCTTATCCTCAAGAAGGGCCCCGGTCCGGGATGGTTTGACGTCTGAGTTTTACAAGACCTCTAAGGACATCTTGGTTCCCCTCTTTGGACCAAGGTCATAAAAAGAAGGGTTATCCTTGGTACTCGCCCAGGTCTATGAGAAGGTCAGCTCTAATATCCGTCAAGGGTTAAGGATCCACCGCCCTTGAGAACTGGCGTCCATAGCGTATCAATGTGGGCAGAAAAGATCCTGGCAAAAGTGCTTTTCAATAGGCTGATAAAAATTTTGCCTCAGAGCTTTTTTTCTCGGCCCCGCACTGTTCCGTTCCCGGTCGTAGCACAATTAGTGCGGTCCTTGGTGTCAGGGAGGCTGTGGAGCGGGGCAGGGCAGGCCATGGAAAGGTTTTACACTGTCCTGGATCAGGCAAAAGCTTTTGACGAGTCAACCTGAGTATCTCTGGTCCACTCTCCTGAGATATGGTCTGCCGGGGGGTTCGAAAATTTGGGTTTAAAAACCCCTGTACAAAGGGGCTGAGAGCTTTCTACTTGTGAACGGTAGGATTGGTCGGCCTTTCGAGGTGGGGTCTGGTGTACGTCAGGGCTGTCCTCTGAGCCCCTTGCTATACGTGTTTGCGATCGACCCCTTCCTTCGAAGGCTTGATCGTGGACCGTTGGGGGGGGTGAGGATGGGCCTGCGGGCATCGTCGCCTTCCTTGAGGGTTGTGGCCCATGCGGACGACGTCACTCTGTTTGTCTCTTCCTCGGAGGAGGCGGACTGGGTGATGGCGGAAGTTGAAAGTTACTCAGATAGTGGCCTGCGGGAGCGAATGCTCCCGTTGTATGCACTGGCGGGGAAGGGGGGGAGTCGCGCACCTGAGCTAAGGTTATAAAAAAAATAAAAATAAAAAAAGGCTAGATGAGACACACTGCAACTTTAGAAGTTAATTGGGTTTGATTTAATGTTGGTCCTGCCAATCGCAATTGAGCGTAAACGAAATTGCAACTATACATATAAAAGCTGGTATGTTTGCTATGTTTTTGTTGAAAACTAGTAATTAAAAAAAAAAAAGAAAATACATTGTCCTTGGCTAAATGATTACATTGTATTTTTGGGAAAAATATTTGTAATGGAAGATTTATGATACTAGTAATTACTCCTTCATTTTGTGAGTCCAAGGATTAATGGTTAATAAAAACAATTGAAAAAAAAAAGAAGTTAATCCCGAGACATTGGGGCCAAGATCAATCGGAAAAGTGTGAAAGCTTTGGTTGGGAACGGAAGAACCAACTTTAACCTTCCGGACACCTTCCTGTGCCCCCAAAGACAATTAAGATATGGGCATTTAATTCCGGCCAGGAGGATTAACCCGAAGAAAAACTGGGAGGACAGGGTAAAAAGTGCCGCTCAGAAAGTTGGATCAGTGGAAAGGGGGTCTTAAAAACCTTAGAGAGAGGTGGACTTGATCAACACTTTCCTGCTCCCGTTATTCAACTATTTGGGCAGTGTGTGCATTTTGCCGGGATTTTTCTGGGCACTGATCTATAGTCTGTTTTTCCAAATGTTATAGGGAAACAGACTTAACCTGATCAAAAGGGAGGTGACATACCGTACGAGGAAAACTAGGGCGTTAGGTATGGTTAACCCCCGTGGTATTTCTTTTAAATACCTTTATTAAGATCAACATAGCCCCCCTTTTGGGGCAAAGGCCTCCTCTTTGGTAGTCCCCCTTGCTGGGGGTGGTTTCAGTTTCACTTCCAGGAATGGAGTCAGGAGGTCGGTGAGGAGCTTCCACGCGTCCAAGGAGCAATACTTCCCAGCTTACGTTGCAAATGACCCCGAAGGAACCATCCGCCCATGGGGGTCTGGGAATGACGAAGATTAATTACTCTGGCCAGGAAATCCTTTGGATGAGAGGGTGTTGTCTACCCATTTTCAGACTTGGTTGGTCCTCAAAGATTGCCCAGGTTAAGGATCTGAGGGTAGGGTTCATTTATTGAATTCAGCGAGGATCCGCAGAAAAATTTGGTACGACCGGCGCTGCTTCCATGGTAAGTGCATGTGAGGGACAATGTGAAGTTTTTGAGCTCCGAGGACAGAAATTGCCCTCAGGAGGAATGTGGTGGCGTGCTGGAAAGCATGGAACACTTCCTCCTCCATTGCCCCTACAATGCAGAGGTGCTCAAAAGGGTGGGTGCTTCCATAGGTTGGCCAGGTTTGGCAGGCCTCTCCTATGCGGAGTGGGTATATGGAACATTCAAACACCCTGGTGGTAGGGACCCGTGCACTTTAGTTAGTTCAGTGGTCAGGTATCACACTTGGTGCGCACGGTGCTTAGTGGCGACGCAACAGAAAAAAATCTTCGCGAGGAAACGGTGGTTAGGCACATTTTGGATGATCTGGTGAAGGTACGTTCTGTGGAGTTTGAGAGGTTGGGGGTCAGGAGGGCATCGACCCTTTGGAGGGGGTTGTTCTTCAGGGTTCCCTGATCTTTCGGCCTCTACTATCCCGGTGGTGGGCTAACACTTAGGGCCACATGTATGAATCCCGACGGGTCGGGGCGCACCTCTCCGCTAGTTTTCCGGCGGAATCTGCGCCTGATTTATGTCGGGGCCAGGGCGCGCTCAACATACAATGTAAAGTCCGCCGCCCTCGCCGTGTGTTTAGGCTGCAGTGCGGGTCCGAGGCGCAGTGCGGGGCTGCGCCTAGGATTCGGTGCCGGAGGTAGTGCACTCATACATGCGGGGAAAATTTCCCTGCGCCTGGCCATTGTGTTTTGGGTCACATTTGGGGGGCCCCCAAAGGGCCCCCCATTTTCCCGGGAAACCTTACCCGCTTGCGGGGCCGCCCGAAAAACAGTTCCGATGCGAGACAGGCTGGGGGAACCCACAAAAATTCAAAAAACCAAAATGGGGTTCGGAGAAAAAAAATCAAAAAACCCCTTTTTATAAAGGCTTCAAAAATTCTCAGGAAAAGACTAAAACCCCAAAAAAAATAAAAAAAAACAAAAAACAAAATTCATTTTCCCAATTTATCCTCCAATTAAAGAATTGGGATTTTGGAAATTCCCGGGAAAAATACAAAATTTAAAAAATCAGAAACAAATTCAATTTGGTGGGCAAAAAAACCCCGGCCCAATCAGAAAGGGAATGCACATTTAACCCAATTTAAAACCTTTTGGGGAAAAAGTTGGGCCCAAATCAGAACCCCTGGCGGGAAATTTTTAAAAAAACACTTAAAAAATGTTTGAAAAGAGCTGTTTGGTTTTAAGCCCCCGGGGATTTGGGCTAGCCCCACCAAAACAGAATAGGAGGGGAAAAAGACCCATTTTTCCTAGGGAGAATTTTTGCCCAAAAATCAGAAAAGGAGGGGACAAAGATCCTTTTCTAGCCCTATGGAAAAGTTTAACCAATCAAATCCACGGGCGGGATAAATTCAAAATACAGTAAAAAGACAGAAAAGAGCTGATTGGGCTGAGCTAGCGGGTGCTTGGCTATCCCAGCCAATCAGGAGCGTGAGCTACTTCCCCATTATAGTCTATTGAAAAATGGGCGCACTGAAATCCGGCGCTCAGCGCCGTGCGGCATGAAGTATTAATCAAAAAAATTATTTTTAATTTAAATGTCAAACATTATCAGATAAAGAGCCGAACCTTATTTACAAATAAAGCAAATTAAAAAACCCGAACAATGCTTTGTCGCCGAACGGCGCTTTCATAGGGAATTGCAATAGAGAGAATTGCCGGGAAATACAGTAATTTTAAATTTTTAAAGCTAATTCCATTGGTGGCCAGAAGCCAGCCAATCAGAATAGGAGCGACAAAGACCCATTATATCCTAAAGGAGGAGAATTGACCAATCAGAATTGGAGCGACAAAGTCCCCCTTTTTATCCTATGGAGAAAATTGACCAATCATATTCAAAGGCGGGACAGTTTTAAAATACAGTAAAAATTCAGAAACAGATTGGTTTAAGCGGCGGGGCTGTCCAGCTTAGCCAATCAGAGCCGAGCTACTTTTCTCAAAGTTCTATGGGAAAGGAAATTCGACGCGCCTGTTATTGGCTAATTAAAGAGAGGGGCCCGTTATTTGGACCAATGGGAGAGCGAGCGACGCTCCTATGGGTTTTCTAATGCAATCTGAAATAAAACGTAAAATGGCCAAATCAAATTATAACACTACAGAAGTTGTCCCGTTGTGTAAAATAAAACGAATGATAATATGGGGGTAACGAAAAAAAAAAATAAATCAAAAAAATCATGTTTATTACTTTATTTTCGTTAGCCAAGGATCAATAGTATGGGTTTCAACGAAAATAAAGAAATAAACAGGATTTTATTGATTTAATATTTTTTTTTTTTTACCCCCATATTATCCAAATTTGTTTATATACACAACGGGACAACTTCTGTAGTGTTTTTAATTTGATTTCGGCCATGTACAGTTTTTTTTTTCAGATTGCAAATTTGAAAACCCATAGGAGCGTCGCTCGCTCTCCCATTTTTGTCCAAATAATGGCGCCTCTTTTAACTTAGCCAATCACAGAGCGCGCTTCCAGAATTTTTCCTTTCCCCATAGAACCTATAGAAAATAGCTCCGCCTCTGATTGGCTAAGCTGGACAAGCCCCCGCGCTTCAACCAATCAACTCGTTTCTGCATTTTTACTGAAATTTTGAACTGTCCCCCTTTGAATATGATTGGTCAATTTTTCTCCATAGGATATAATGGGACATTGCCCGCTCCTATTCTGATTGGTCAATTCTCCTCCATAGGTTATAAGGGGACATGTCGCTCCTTTTCCCTGATTGGTCAATTCTCCTCCATAGTTATAATGGGACATTGTCGCTCCTATTCGATTGGCTGGTTTTTTGCCGACCAATGAGAATAGTTTAAAAAATTTTGAATTACTGTATTTCCCGCGATTCTCTCAAATTGCAATTCCCTATGTAGCGCCGGTCTCGGCGACAAACCCGCTTGTTCGGGATTTTTAACTTTTTTTAAATTTGTAAAGAAGGTTCGGCTTTTTATCTGATAATTTTGACACTTAATAAAAATAATTTTTTTTATTAATACTCCAGCCGCACGGCGCTGAGAGCCGAGATTTCAATGCGCCATCTCTCCATAGACTATAATGGGAGAAGTACTCGCGCTTTTGATGCTGGGATAGCCAAGCACCCGCAGCTCAGCCAATCACTCTTTTCTGTTTTTTTTAACTGTATTTTGAATTACCCCCGCCGTGGATTCTGATTGGTCTAAACTTCTCCATAGACTAAATGGTCTTTGTCGCTCCAATTCTGATTGGCCAGCTAGCCAAGCCCCCGCTAGCTCAGCCAATCACTCTTTTCTGTCTTTTTACTGTATTTTGAATTATCCCCCCCGTGGATTCTGATTGGTCAAATCCTTCCCCATCAGGTTTTTAAAATGGTTCACTTTTGCTCCTATTCGATTGTCTGGTTATGCCGACCAATGAAATGGGTTCAGAATTTAAAATTACTGTATTTCCCGCAATTTCCAATATCATAATTCTTGATATTGCCCGTTCTAGAGTTTTGGAAAGTGTTTTTTTTTATTATGGTTTTATTTTTTACGTTCAGCCTCTTTTTTACAATGTTTTCCCGCCTTTATAAAGGCGATTTTTTCGAATCATCCTCCTGCTGGGACGGAGCGGAGCCCGAGAATTTTTTGTCGCGATCTTCGAAACTTTCTTCCTCGCATGTTCCGTTCTTGCTTCACTTTGCCTCTGTCGGAGCATTTAGACCAAAAAAAACCAGGTCTGCCTGTTGGAGCTACCGAGCGCTGCACTGCGCCTCGCTCTTCCGACTCGCCATCGTACATGCCTCAGAGTTTCCGAGCGCACCGCGTCCCGCCCCGGGAAAGCCTACCCCCCCGCCCACACCGCGCCCACTGCCCGCCCCTTCATGCGGGCGCAGCTGAAAGGGGCAACACTGCCCCTAACACTGAATCCCCCCCGTCCGCAGCGGATTCCCGGGCTGGGAGGCGCAGTATACGCCAGAAAACGGGCGAAAAGCCCGATCATACATGTGGCCCTTAGATTTTTGTTTTCATAGTTGACGGTGAAAGGCTTACAGAGTCCGAACTAGAGCCTTCAGAGGGGATGGGTAGGAAGTAAGGATTGTATATAGGTTGTATAGTACACGTGCAGGGGCGTAACTAGAGAAGCCTGGGCCCCATAGGGAACTTTTGATTTGGGCCCCCCTACCCCCCCCTCCCTTGCCCCCCCTCCCTGATCACGAACATTTACCAGGACAATCTGTTAGATAAACAAAGGGGTGAATTACCTTCACCCATACCAAATAAATCCACTATTCCAAAACCAACATTACCAATAACGCTATTACATAGGAACCTGATTATACCTCCAGAACATGACCAAAAAGTGACTGAATAATACCCCTACACTATTACTGATCAGTACACAGACCAATAGTACCGTCATATAGTGAACAAAACTGGTATATACTAGTGTACACACAGGCTCTGCAGAAATGTATATAACCACCATACGTGACCATATAGTGGTAGACACCAGTGTAACACAGGCTCTGCAGACTGTAAATAACCACCATAAAATGACCATATAAGGGGGTATATACTAGTGTGCACAGGCCTGCAGACTGTATTTAACCACCAACAGTGACCATATAGTTGGTATATGCTAGTGGGGCACAGGCTCTGCAGACTGTATGCAACCACCATTCAGTGACCCCCTATAGTGGTTTGACACCAGTGTACACAGGCTCGCAGACTGTATATTACCTCCATACAGGACCATATAGTGGTAAAAGGACACACCAGTGTATCCACAGGCCTAATGCCCCGGAACTGTAATAAACCACCCCCATACCAGTGACCTAAAGGTGGGCAGGGCCCCAACCAACCCCAAATTTAACAGGTGCTTTGCAAATAGTTTACTTACATTTAGGGCCTCACAGGTGGCGTCTTGTCTGAGGAGTCGTTCACATTCTCTTTTCTTCTCTATTCGCTCCAGACCTCCATGATGACTTTCTCCTTCCACCACTGGTCCCTGTAGAATTTACAACACAAACACCTGAGACTTTTTATCATTTTCCCAACTGAGTGCCCCTCCCCCTCATGTACAAACTCTCCATTTATAATGGCCCAAATGGTAAGAATTACCCCCTGGTAATTTATGGGCACCCCAGTTGTATGTAGGTACAACGAGGCCCCCGCGGTTAATCCAGGTAGCTTGGCACCCACTGGCAAGTAGCTAGGGGACGTAGGCCACTTTGGGCCCCCGGGCTAGCTTAGGGTTCCCATGTAGATAGAATGGGCACCCTGTAGCTTAGGTCCCCCCCCCTGTATGTAGAATAGCCCTCTGTACTAATTAAGCCCCTTTGTAGAAAAAAGTCCCCCCCGTAGATTAGGGCCCCCTTGTAGGCCGAATAGTCCCCCCCGTAGTATTAGTGCCCCCTCTTGTAGGGCAGAATATCCCCCCCGTAGATTAGGGCCCCCTGTAGCATAATACGTCCCCCCCTTAGATTAGGTCCCCCTTGTAGGCAGAATAGTCCCCCCCCCGTAGATTAGGGCCCCCTATGTAGTCAGAATAGTTCCCCCCCGTAGATTTAGGGTCCCCTCTTGTACGTCAGAATACGTCCCCCCCCGTAGAATTAGGGCCCCCTTGTAGGCAAATAGACCCCCCCCCTGTAGATTAGGACCCCCCTATAGGCAAAATATTCCCCCAGCTCATTAGAGCCCTCTGTAGGCATAGTTCCCCCCCCCTAGTTATCTAGGGCCCCCTATAGGCATAGTTTTCCCCATCCCCTAGTTATTAGGGCCCCCTGTAAGGCATAGACTCCCCCCCTCTAGTAATTAGGGCCCCCTGTCAGGCATATTCCCCCCCACTAGTTTATTAGGGCCCCCTGTAGGCATAGTTCCCCCCCTCCTACTTATTAGGGCCCCCTGTAGGCATAGTCCCCCCACCATCCCCACAGTTAATGGGCCCTCCAGTAGGCATAGTCCCCACCCACAGTTAATATGGCCCCCTGTAAGGCGTAGCCCCCCCCCCACAGTTAGTAGGCCCCCCTGTAAGGCGTAGTTTCCCCCCCCCACATTTAATAGGGTCAACTGTAAGGCGTAGTCCCCCCCCACCTTTTAATAGAGCCCCCTGTAGCGTAGTCCCCCCCTGTATAGTGTCCCCCTGTAGGTATATTCCCCCCCCCCCGTAATAGTGCCCCCTGTGGTATACACCGCTCCCCCCCCAAATAGGGCCCCTGTAGGTATACTCCCCCCCAAGTAATAGGTCCCCTGTAGGTAATAAGCCTCCGCCCCCCCAGTAATAGGGCCCCCTGTATGTATAGCTTCCCTCCCCAGTAATAGGGCCCCCTGTCGGTATAGCTTCCCCCCCCCAGTAATAGCCCCCCTGGTAGTTAAACGCTCCCCCCATAATAGGAACCGCGCGGGCCGAGGATATGGTAAAGCTTCCCCCCCAGTAATCACGGGCCCCCTTGTAGTTATAGACCCCCCCAGTAATTGCCCCCCCTTGTAGTTTTAGACCCCCCCAGTATAGTGGCCCATCCCTTGTAGGATAAGGACACCCCCCCAGTAATAGGGCCCCCTTGTAGGTATAAGACTGTCCCCCCCCCCCCCAGTAAATAGTGCCTCCCTTGTAGGTATAGCTCCCCCCCCATAATAGGGCCCCCTGTAGGTAGATCACCCCCCCATGATATAGGGCGCCCCTTGTACGGTAGAGACCGACCCCAGTAAAGGCCCCCTTGTAGGTATGTTCTCCCCACCCCCTAATAGGGCCCCCTTGTAGGTAAAGCTCCCCCCCAGTAAATAGGGCCCCCTGAATCGTAGTACTCCCCCCCCGTAATCGGGTCCCCTTGTAGAAACCCCCCCCCAGTAATAGGCCCCCCCTTTTAGTAGAGACCCCCCCCCCCCAGTAATAGTGCCCCCTTGTTTAGGTAGAGACCCCCCCATAATACAGCCCCCTTGTAGTATAGCTCCCCCTCCCAGTAATCGGCCCACCTTGTAGGTATGAGACCCCCCCCCCAGTAATATGGCGCCCCTTTGTAGGTAAGAGACCCCCCCCAGTAATAGGGCCCCCTTGTAGGTATAGCCCCCCCCCGGTAATAGGGCCCCCTTATAGGTAGAGGGGCAATACACTACGTCGAAATCCCTAAAGAAGCACCTATTCCTATCTAATTCATACATGAAAAAAACTTTTGAGACTCTACGGTTCACATATCATGATCAGAACATGTTTTAAAGCTGCCCCACGACTTCAACGTGGTCCTCAAAATCGGCAGTCCGTATCCTATCTTTTACCTCTCATCGAGGCAATCAAGGCCTCTCACTGGTCACCGACCCTCCAATGTATTCAGAGAAAAAAAATAAAAAAAACACCCAGACCTGCCTGCAAAGCTGCCCTTCTATGAACAGCCTGTGAGAGTGGGCGGGGCATAACCCAAAATGGGAAGCACCCCATTCCTTTCCATATAGTTAAAATCTAATGTACACCAGTATAGACGGATGTTTTTTCTGGCACACAAAAAAATTTTTTTCTAAAAAAAATACGATGGCCCAAACCTGGGTGCCTACTGCAGGTCCTGCGGCACACATGTAATTGAGAGGTAAAGATATATCAGGACTGCCCTAACTTTGAGACGCACACCCCTTTGAAAGGTCGTGGCACTTAAACATTGTTTATCTTATCATGAATATGTGAACCAGAGTTCCCTCAAAGTTTTATTTTTCATTTATGATAGATAGCATAGGTGTCTTCTTTTAGGGATTTCGACTTATTGTATTGCCCTTTAATTTTTGTGCAGAAATTGTGCCTCTGGTGGCCGGTCTGTGTAGTGTACATGTTATAATTACATGTGTGGCCGCACCTGCCAGTGGCACCCAGGTTTTGCATAAACTAGTTTTTTCAAAATGTTTTTGTGTGCAGAAAAACATAAGTTATACTTTGGTGTAACATTATTTTTATCCTATGAGTGGAAAAGTAAGGGGTGCTTCCATTTTTGGGTTTTTTCTGTTCCCCGCCCACTCTCACAGCTGTCCATAAAAGGGCAGCCTTTGCAGTTTGGGTTTTTATATTTTTTTCTCTCCTGAATAAAGGAGTTCCGGTGACCCAGTGAGAGCCTGATTGGCTCGATTGAGAAGGTAAAGAATAGGATATGACTGCCCCATTGAACCACACCCGTTTGAATTCCGTGGGCACTTAAACATGTTTCTGATCAAGATTATGTGAACCGAGAGTCCCTTATAGGTAGAGACCCCCGCCCAGTAATAGGGCCCCCCTTTTAGGTAGATGACCCCCCCAGTAATTAGGACCCCCTTGTAGGTAGAGAACCCCCCCATTAATAGGGGCCTCCTTGTAAGTATAACGACCCTGCCCATAATATGGCCCCCTTGTTATGTAGAGACCCCCCCCCAGTAATAGGGCCCCCATGTAGGTACGAGCCCCCCCCCCCCGTACTTATTACTTACCTGGCCTCACTCCCCCGCGTCTCCGTCCCTCGCCAGCCCCAAGCCTGCCTGCTTTAGCTTGGGGCTGAGAAACAGGAAGTTCGGCAGGCGCGCGAGGACGTCACTTCCACCGCGCCACCTCCACCTAGGTACAGCGAGGGGCGAGTGGAGCGCACAGCTCTCCCTGCTCCTCCGTACATCTTAATTGTATGCACGTCCCACGGACGTGCATACAATTAAGAGAGAGCCACAGTGAAGCCAGAGGGGGCGGAGCTTCTCGCCGGGTGCGGGCCCCCCTGGCTTCACAGATCGGCCCCTCAGCTCTGCAACCGCCGCAGTGAACTTTATGTTCATGCCGGCGGGCCCAGGAGCGGCAACACCGGGGTAGCAGAGGTGTTTAGCAGTTTGCCGCGGGGCCCCCAACCCACCGGGCCCGTAGCAACGCTACCCCTGCTACCCCGGTAGTTACGCCCCTGTACACGTGGATATAAGTTTTGTGTTTAGGGTGTATAGCACATAAGGGTATAGGTTTTACAGAGTATATAAATAAGGGTATTAAAAAAAAGAAAAAAAAGGGAGTATAGATAGGTTGTGTGGTGGTTTAAAAAGGGGGGAGGAAGCAATGAGTCTGGCCCCATCAGAAGGACTGAACTAAGTCGTTGGACCTATGGAACCAGAACTCAGGGATAAGGTCTGTGGCACTTTGGGGACTGGGAGCGGGTAAAATTAGTCAGGAGATAAGGTATGTATATATGTATGTGTATATATAGGTATATAATTTAAAAAAAAGGGGGGGTATTTAGATAGGTTGGGTGTTGGTTTATAAGGGGGAAGCAAAATGAGACTGGCCCACTTTTCATAAAGAACTATGGGAACCAGAACCAGGGATAAGAACTGTGGGAAATTTGGGGTTTAGTAAAATATGATAGGAAGTAAGGTATTATCGTGATATTGTAAAAAAGTGTATTTATTGTATATAGTTTATATTTTGTATATGGTTTCATTTAGATTAGGGTGGGCATGCAGGGGTATAATGTAAATAAATAGGTTTGATAATGATATGGATGGATGGGACCCGCACCAGCCCAGGGTCATAATAAAGTTCTGTACATGTTATTGTAAAAATTTGTAAGGTAAACTGGGGTATGTTTTTCATCTTCATTAAAAGAGTATCACTATATACAGGAGATCCCCCGGTTATACCAGCATGCTCCATTTTCATAATACAGGAGGATCCCAGGTTATACCAGCTGCTCCCTATCACTATTTTACAGGAGAGGCCCAGGGTTTTTGCAGCATCCCCCCAAACAAATCTTTTTCCCCAAAGTACACAATTTCCAGGTTATACAGCATGCTCCATATCACTATATAACAGGAGATCCCCCCGGATATACCCGCATGCTCCATATCACTTATAATACCCCGGAGAAAAAACCCCAGGTTTATACAGCATGCCTCCATATCAAATATATACAGGAGATTTCCAGCAGTTTAAAAATACCCCCGGCCGCATGCTCATATCAAATATATACAGGAGATCCCCTCAGTGTTATACATACAGGTTCCCTACCAATATCACTATATACAGGAGTTTCCCCCGGTTATACCCGCTGCTCTCATATACTATATACAGGAGTTCCCCAGGTTATACCAGCATGCTCCATATCACTATATACAGGAGTTCCCCAGGTTATACCAGCATGCTTCATATTACTATATACCATATATGGCCTATGGTATAGGGGATGGATCTGCCTCTTGTAGTTTTGCTTGTGATGAGTAACTTAAATAGATGCAGATTCTGGAGGCTGGAAATATCCTCCCATCATGGAAATTTTTTCCAAACCCCCTGGCCCATTTTGTTTGTAAAGCACCTTTGCGCTCAGGGGGGCCGTCAGGGCGTTTTAGGACGGGAAAACCTCCGCCTTTCCGACCTAAAGCGACCCCCTGCCCCGGGGCCCCCTTTAAGGGTTTTAAATGTTTAAACAAAATAAAAAAACTGCAGCCAAAAAAAAGAAAATTCGGGCCCAAGGCTGCAGAAACCCTCCGACCCAAAAGCCCCCAAACCCCACAGATCTACTATCCATCTATTAACACATCACATCCAACCCCCCTTTTTTCTTCTATCAATATTATCAAAACCTATTTTTATCTCCAATGTTTTTTTCCCCCATTCTATCTTTCTCCTATCTACCCTATTTCCTATCTCCTATCTATCTAATTTTATCTATCTATTTTAACTATAAAATTTCCTTCCCCAATTTTTACTATCTATTATTATCTATCTACCCTTTTCTATCTAAAAAAAAGAAAATTTACCGCCATTTTCCAAAAAACGACTCAACCCCGGGGGGGTTCCCCAGCAATTTTAAAAACCCTTGTCAAAATTTCCCAAAAAATTGTAATAAAATTTAAAAAAATTTTTGAAAGCACCCAAATTTGCACGCTTTTTGGATTTCATATTTGTCAGAATTAAAAAAACCCAACACCAACTGTTATTTTCATCCCTTTGACATCTTTATACTCTGGGGCCAAAAACAAATTTTTTCTTAGATGGGGGGATCTCTCACAAAGGGAAATCCTACAAAATTTTCCAAATTTTATTTAGTTTTAAAATTTTCATCCTAGACAAAAATTTTTTTTAAAATTTTAAATGGGGAGGGGGCCCCTAGGGGCCCAGAACAGAGGTACTCCCCAGGGGAAAACCATAATTAGCCCAAATTTAAGTTTAATTTTTTTTGGGGAAACAAATTCAAAGAAAAAATTATCTACTCCTACTAAATTATCCCCTTTATTCAAGTACAAAAGTTTTACTTGATGATCTTTTTTTTTTGGGAGGGGTCCCAAAAAAAATTTTTTGTTTTTCTTCCCCAACTTTTAACCCACCAATGTTTGGGGGGGTTCACCCTTTTTACGGAAAAACCTTCCCACAACACAAAAATTTAAAATTTTTCTGGATCTGGGAAATTTCAAAAAAAATTTGAAAATTTAATTTTACTTCAATTTTTTCAAGAAGGGGGGGATACTAAAAGTTTTTTTAAAACCTTTTGCAAGCGCCCCCCAAAAAAACCCCAGGGCTCAGGGTTTATAACGTACGGCCAAATTTTAAAGAAAAACGGGTAAAAAAATTGTACAAAAAAAACGGGGATTTTAAAAAAAAAACAACTTTTTTTTTCAAAAAAGAAATTTTCCAAGGAAAAAAAAAAAAACCAAAAAAAAATTTTAGCCGTTTGTTTATGTAAAAAACCAACCTCTAAACTTAAAAACCAAGGGTTTGCCAAAAAAAATTTAAAAAAGAACAAAAAATTTAAAACCCACCCAAAAACCAAAATTTTCTTTAAATTCAACAATAAAAACCTCTGTCATAAAAAAAAATTAAAAAAAAATTCTAAAAAAACATTGCACTTTAAATTAAAAAGGGGACCCTCTTTTTGGGCCCAAAAGTCCTGATAAAAACAATTTTAAATTTAATTTTAAGAGCCCCCAAACCCTTTAAAAGGGTTTTAATTCGGGCCCCCGATCTTGCCCAAAAACCAAAAATTTTTTAATAGGGAAGATACGGGCCTTCTACAAAAAGGGCCCATTTTTTAGATGGGGAAAATCTGTTGGGTTTTTTGGGTTTGGGCAATAGAAATCTTTTGAAAAAAAACCCCAAATCACCCCCCAATTTTAAACAAAAAAAATTTCCAAAAATTTCCGTTTTTCCCAAACCCCTCAAAAGTAAATTTTGTCATTATACATGTAAAATTGCGAATACAAAAGGGGTTAAAGACAAAACCATTTGCCCTTTCCCACGTCCGTTGAATGGCCCACAGAGCCAGCGAAAAAAAAAAGGCGTTTTTAATTTGGCAAAAAAGGAGCCAGGAACAATCACAAAAAACACCCCCCATCAAATTTAACCAGAAATTAAAATTTATTTCCCCTTTTGATCATTTTTAAGGTTTGGGCCCCAAATAAAATTCAAGTTTCCCAAAAAAAAAAAATATTTTTGGTTTAAAATTTTAAATTTTAAATGGGTTTTTTTTAAATGGATTTGAGAATTTTTTTTATTAAAAAATTTTTAATATTACCCAATTTAAATTTTTAAAGAAAATTAAATAATCTGTCTTTCAATTGGGTATTTCTAGGTACTGTTTTATATTCCTTTTTTTTCGTTGTCGTTTTTTTTTCTTTCTTTCTTTCTTCCTTTTTTTTTTTTTCTTTATCCTGATACCATATTTGTAATGCTAGCAAAATGGATAGGGAGATGACCTTTTTGGAATATCCCCCTTTTTTGCAGGTGGTGTATAGTGATTTGGATAATATTTTATGTAACTTTATGTAATTTCTATTGGTTTATATGTATGATATTCAGTGTTTTTATTACCTAGGTTTGTTATGTATTGTTGCTAAAAGCTTGTCTGTTTAGCATATTCTACAGTTATATTTGTTTTGCAACAGTGTTAATATTAACTGTCTTATCTTCCACACTTGGCTATGACAAGCAGCCCTATGCATAATCTAATGATCTATTACCTTATAGTATAATCTAATTGAATGTCAGTTGATACGTCTGAACTAACCTCCGTTTTAAGAGCTGTCAATCTTAGGATTGACAGCTGAGACACCCAACTGCACGGATCGTTACCTGTGAGAACTGCATTTCATTTTGTTGTGTGATTGACACTTGTCTTATTCAATTGTGGATAGGAACTTCCTTTAAATATTTCATGTGTTTGTTAACAGTGCACCCCTGACGAAGCATCGGTTCAGATGCGAAACCGTAGGGCTTTTATTGGGGTTTTTTATTGTTTTAAACAGAGGCGAATATCTTCCCTCCATAAGTTTAAATAAATCGTTTTTTATACCTTAAATCTGGAGTAAATCCTAGGTTCTTAATCCTACTGAGCGCCGCATGTCCCCCCCTTTTTCCCTTGGTTGGGACGATCTTCTATCTATCTATCTATCCATCTATCTATCTGATATCTATCTATCTCATATCTATCTATCTATCTATCTATCTATCTAATCTCCCCTATCCTATCTATCTAATCTACTACTATTTTCCTATCTATCTATCTATCTATCTATCTATCTCCTTCCTTCCTATCCATCTATCTATCTATCTACCCTAATCTATCTATCCTCTCCTACCCTATCTTTTCCCCTTCTCCTATCAAATCTATCTATCTTTTCTATCTATCTATTTATTCCATCTCCTATCTATCTCCTATCAAATCTCCTATTCTACTCCTATCTATCATCTCCTATCTATCTATCTATCTAATCTATCTATTCTATCTATGAAATCATATCTCCTATTTTATCTATTTTATCTATCTATCTATCTATCTATCTATCTCATATCTATCTATCTATCTATATATCTATATATCTCATATATATATATCTCATATCTATTTTATCTATCTATCTTCTATTATCTCCTATCTATCTATCTATCTAATCTATCTATCTATCTATCTATCTATCTATCTATCTATCTATCTATCTATCTATCTATTGAATCTTCATCTAAGTAATAGAAGGAAAAGATGTCCCCGACGCTCTCTAAGAAAAATTACCACATCAAAAAGCTTTGGAGTTATAAAGTAAAAATTTATTAAATCCTAAAAGCCAGAGAGCTTGCTGCGTTTCACACTCGTCCCATCGCTTCTTTCGGAGATAGAAAAGTCTGGGAGAACCTGGGAGAGAAGGTGGAAAAAGCAAATGATAACAAGTAAATGAGAGAGGAGAGAAAACAAAGCAAAGAGAAACGAGCGTCAGAGCGGAAAGTATCCGGAAGAAGTGACTGTAGAACAATCAGTAAAGAAACAATGTATACGCCTCGCCGGGAAATACTCTAATGTTAATATAAAGAGCGGCAAAGATGAGGACGAAAAATATGGACCCGGCGCTGAATTCCAGAAGGAAAAAAACCTTGTGATTAGCGAGGATCTGGCTTTAAGAAAGGTTTTCTTCCATTATAAATGAAAAGAGAGTTAACCTTTCCATATATACAACACACACTTATTCTATAATGGGAGAAGAACCTTCTACAGTGGGAGAAGTATGATCTATAGTGGGAGAAGTATAATCTATAATGGGAGAAGAACCTTCTATAGTGGGAGAAGTATAATCTATAATGGGAGAAGAACCTTCTATAGTGGGAGAAGTATATTCTATAGTGTGAGAGGAATATTCTATAGTGGGAGAGGAATATTCTATAGTGGGAGAAGAATATTCTATAGTGGGAGAGGAATATTCTATAGTGGGAGAAGTATATTCTATAGTGGGAGATGTATATTCTATAGTGGCAGAAGAACCTTCTATAGTGGGTGACGTATATTCTATAGTGGGAGAAGAACTTTCTATAGTGGGTGACGTATAATCTATAATGGGAAAAAAGAACCTTCTATAGTGGAGAAGTATATTCTATAATGGGGAGAAGAACCCTTCTAAATGGGAGAAGTATATACTATAATGGGAGAAAAATATTCTACAGTGGGAGAAGTATATTCTATAATGGGAGAAGAACCTTCTATAGTGGGAGAAGTATTATCTATACTGGGAGAAGAACCTTCTATAGTGGGGAAGTATATTCTATAGTGAGAGAAGTATATTCTATAATGGGAGAAAAATATTCTACAGTGGGAGAAGTATATTCTATAATGGGAGAATAACCTTCTACAGTGGGAGAAGTATAATCTATAGTGAGAGAAATATATTCTATAATGAGAGAAGTATATTTGATAATGGGAGAAGAATATTCTATAGTGGGAGAAGTATATTCTATAGTGAAAAAAGTATATCCTATAATGGGAGAAGAACAATCTATAGTGGGAAAAGAACCTTCTATAGTGGGAGATGTATATTCTAAAGTGGTAGAAGTATATACTATTGTGGTAGAAGTATATTCTGTAGTGGGAGAGGAATATTCTATAGTGGGATAAGAATATGCTACAGTAGGAGAAGTATATTCTATGGGGGAAAAATTTAAAATTCTATAGAAGGGGGGAAAAAAAATTCTATAGTGGGGGAGGAAAAATATTCTATAGGGGGAAAAAGTTTTCTTCTAAGTGGGATAATTTATTCTATATTTGAGAGAAGAATATTCTTTTGAGGGGGGAAGAATTTTCTATAGGGGGTAGAAAAATTTATTTCTATTGTGGTGGGAGGAATATTCGTAGGGGGAAGAAATAAATTCGTGGGTTGGGAGGGATTTTCTATAGTGGGAGAAAAATTTTCTTATTTGGGAGAAAAAAAATTCTATAGTGTGAGATTTTATTTCTTTTAGTGGGAAAGGGAATTCAATAGTGGGTGACTTTTATTTCCTATAATGGGGGGGAAAAAAACTTTTTATAGGGGTGGACGAATTTTTCCTAAAAAGGGAGAAAAAACCTTTTTTGGGGGTTTTGGGGCTTTATTCTGTAGGGGAAAGTATATTCTTAGGGGCAGAAGGAACCTTTCTTTTAGTGGGTAAAACGTATTTTCTATGGGGAAAAGAATTTTTATTTTTTTGGGTGACGTAGTTTTTATAAGGGAAAAACCTTAAAATAGGGGGGAAGATTTTTTCCCTTGGAGAAAAAACCCTTTTATTTGGAAAGTACTTTCTTATTGGGAAAAAATTTTATATTCTTAGTAGGAGATGAATATTCTATGGGGGAGAATTAAATTCAAAAGTGGTAGAAGTATTTTCCTTTTGGGGTTTAGAAGTTTATTCAAATAGTGGGGGGAAGAATTTTCAAATTGGAATGGAATATTTCCTTAGGGGGAATTAAAAAATTCAATATGGGGGGGTGTTTTTTTTCCAAATGGGGAGAAAAAAAATTCAAAATTTTGGTAAAAGGGTAAAATTCTTTGTGGGGAAGGGGGGGAGGATTTTTCTTTTTTGGGGAAAAGAATTTTCTTTTAGGGGTTTTGGAAAATTTTTCTATGTTGTGAGGGGGAAATTTTTCTTAGGGGAAGGAATTTTTCTATAGTGGGAAAAATGAAATTTCTACAGTGGAAAAGAAAATTCTTTTGGGGGGTAAAAGGGAAAACTATGGGGGGAGATCAATTTTCCTATAGGGGGGGGGGGAAAATTTTCTTTTAAATGAAGAAAGAAATTTCTATGTGGGAGAAAAATTTTTCTTTTAGTGGGAGAAAAAATATTTAAAGTGGGGGGAGGGAAATTTTTCTAAAGGGGTTTAGAAGTATATTCACTTTTGGTAGAAGTATATTCTGTAGGGGGGAGAAGTTAATTCTATATTTTGGGGAGAAATTATTCTATATTGGGGGGGAAAAAATACTTTTAGTGGGAAAAGGAAATATTCTATAGTGAGAGAAAAATTTTTCTTAGGGGGGAGGGGAATATTCTTAGTGGGGAGAGGAATATACCTATATTGGGAAAGGGGGAAAATTTTTTAAAATTTTGAGGAAAAAATTTTGTAGTTGGAGGGGAAATTTTCTATAGTGGGGAAAAATTTTCCCCAAAGGGGAGAGGATTTTCTATGGTGGGAGAGGAATACCCTTATAATGAGAGAAAAATTTTTTTATAGGGGGGGGAAAAAAATATTTTATAGGGGGAAAAGAATTTTTCTTTTAAGGGAAAGAATTTTCTGTAGGGGGGGAGGAAAATTTTTTTAGTGGAGGGGATTTCTTTTTCAAATAGTTGAAAGGGGAAAATATTCTTATGGGGGAGAAGTATATCTTTTAGGGGGAGAGGAATATTCTATGTGAGAGATGTAATTCTATGTGTAAGGGGAAAAAATATTTCTTTTAGTGGGGGGAAGAATTCAAAAGCGAAATTTTAATTTTCCCTAAAAGGGAAAGGGGAAATTTTTCTATAGTGGGGAAAGAAAAATTCTAAATTTTTTAGATGAAAATTTTCAAACTGTGGTAGGAAAATTTCTGTAGTGGGGGAAAAATTTTTTATAGTGGGAGAAGTATTTTTTCTATATTTGTAAGGGGAAATTTTTTTTCTATAGTGGGAGTTGATTTTCCTAATAGTTTTTTTAAGGGGAATTTCTAAAGTGGGAAAATGAATATTCTATATTTGGAAAAGGGGAAAAATTATTTTATATTTGGGAGGGGAAAATATTCTAAAATGAGAGAAAAAAATTTTTTAATAGGGGGGAGAGGAAAAATTTTTATAATAAAGGGGAAAAATTTTATTTTAAATGGGGATGAATCCCTCTATAGTGTGGAGGTTTTTCTTTATTGGAGGGAAGTAATTCGTTTTGGGAGAAAAATTTCAAATAGGGGGGAGGGGGTTTTAATTCTTAGTGGGAAGAATTTTTTATAGGGGGGGAGAAAAAATATTCAAACAGGGGAGAGATTATATTCCTATAGTGGGTGGGGAATATTCTTAGGGGAAAAAGGGGAATATTCTTAAATTGGGGAGGGGGAATAATTTTATAGGGGGGATAGGAAATTTCTTGGGGGAAATGAATTTTCCCAATGGTGGGGGGAAGTACTTTCCTTTAGGGGGAAAAGGGAATTATTCAATATTTAGGGAAAAAGAAATTTTTCCCAAGGGGAAAAGAATATTCTTTAGTGGAGAAAAAATATTCAAAAGGGTAGGGAAAAGAATTTTCTTTTGGTGGGAAGGAAATTTTTTATAGGGGGAAGAAGAATTTTCTATAGGGGGGAAGAAGAATATTCTTAGTGGGAGGGGGAAATATTCTAAAATAAAAAGATAATTTTTTTTTGGGGGGGAGGGGGGAAAAATTACCTATAATAAAGAGGGGTTAAATTTTTTTTTTTTTTTTTTTTTTTAATTTTGGGAGAGGGAATACTTTTTATTTTAGGGGGAATATTTCTTTATTGGGAGAAGTATAATTTTTTGTGTGGGAAAAGGGAATATTCCTATAGGGGGGATGTATATTCTTAGTGGGAAAAGGAAATTATTTTTATAGGGGGGAAAAAAGAAATATTTTTATAGTGGGAGAAAAAATTAATTTTCTTTTGGGGGAGAAGTAAAATTCTTGTGGGGAGGGGGGAATTTATTTTAGGGGGGAAAAGGGTATTTTAAAAATGGGGGAAGTTTTTCCCCTATGGGGGGGGAAACAAATATTTTATAGTTGGAGAAAAATTTTTCTATAGGGGGGGAGAAGTTATTCTGAAAGGGAAAGAGGAAAAATTTCTATAGGAGAGAGATGTAAATTCTTAGTGAAATGGGAATTTTTCTATAGGGGGGAAAGAAAATTTTATAGTGGGAGAAGAATATTCTACAGTGGAAATGTATTTCTATAGGGGGGGGTGGGAATATTCTATAGTGGAAAGAAAATTTTCATAGGGGGGAGGGAAATATTCTATATTTGGGTTTAGGAATATTCTATTGGGGAAATGAATATTTCCAATTGGGTGATTAAAATTCCTTATGGGAGAGGAAATCATTCTATAGTGAGAGATGTATATTCTAAAGGGGTAAGGGGAAATTTCTTTTAGGGGGGGAAAGGAATATTCCTTAGGGGCATGGGAATTTCTTTTGGGGGAAATAAAATTTTTTCTATAGTGGGAGAAGAAAAATTTTTATAGGGGAAAAAATTTTCCCTATAGTGGGGGGGAATTTTTCTAAAGTGGGAGAAAATATTTTTTTGTGGGGGGGAATTTTCTAAAATTTAAAAAATAAAATTCTTTAGGGGGAAGAGAATATTCTATAGGGGGGAAGGGGGAATTTTCTATAGTGGGAGAATTAATATTTTTTTGTGGTAGAATTAAAATTTCTGTAGTGGGAGAAGTAAAATTCCCTTTTATGTAAAGAGGAATATTCAATAATGGAAAAGAAAAATCTATGTGGAGAGGGAATATTATTATAGGGGGGGAGAAGAATATTTTTCCTATGGGGGGAAGGGCCATGTTCAAAGGGTGGGAGGAATATTCTATAGTGAAAAAGAAAATATTCTATAGGGGGGGTTTAGAATTTTTCTTGGGGGGGAAGGAATTTTCTATAGAGAAGAAAAATATTCTATAGTGGGAAAAAAAAATTCATAGGGGGGGAAAAAGGAATATTCCAATGTGGGGGGAAAAATTTTTTATAGTGGGAGGGAAAAATTCTATTTTAGAAAAAAGTATTTTTTCTAAGTTGGGAGGGGAATTTTTCTATATGGGAGAAGTTTTATTCTTTTGGGGCGAAGGAATATTCTATAGGGGGAAAGGGAATATTCAAATAATGAGAGAAAAATTTTTTCAAATGTGGGAAAAAGGAAAATTTTTAATAGGGGAAAAAGAATTTTCCCTTTTAGTGGGGAAGCATATTCTATAGTGGGAGGGGAAATTTATTCTATGGGTTGGGGGGAAAGGGTATATTCTATAATGAGGGGAAGGGAATATTCTTTTGTGGGGAGAAGAATCCCCCTAGTGGGGAGAAGAAAAATTCTATATGGGAGGGGAAAAATATTCAATAAGGGAGAAAGGGTTTTCTATAGTGGGGGGAGAAATTTTTCTATAGTGGGAAAGAAAAACTTTTAAGGGGGAAAAAGAAAGTTCTATGGTGGGAGGGGAAATATTCTATAGTAAAGGGGGAAGTATTTTCAATTAGGGAGAGAATTTTTCCCTAAAAGGGGGGAGAAAAAATTTATTCTATTTTGGGAGAAAAATTTATTCTTTTGTGGGAGAAGAAATTCTAAAAAGTGGGAAAGAATATTCTATAGTGGGAGGAAAAAATTTTTATAGGGGGGAGGGGAAATTTTTTCTATAGTGAGAGAAGAAATTTTTCTTAGTGGGGGGGGAATATTCTATATTGGGAGAAGTAAATTCTATAGGGGAAAGTTTTTTTGTAGGGGGAAGAAGTATATTCTATAGGGGGAAAAGGGGAATATTCTATAGTGGGAGGGGAATAATTCTTTTAAGGAGGGGGAAAGAATATCTATAGTGGGGGGGAAAAATTTTAAAAATATAGGAAAAAGAATATTCAAATAGTGGGGAGAACCTTTTTCTATAGGGGGAGGGAAATTTTTAAAAGTGGGGAGAAGTATTTTTCTAATGAAAGAAAAATATTTTTTTAGTGGGAGAAGTTTTTTTCTATTTTGGGGGGAAGAAAAAAATTTTCTATAGTGGGAGGGAATATTCTTAATAAGAAAAGAATATTCAAAAACGGGGGAGGGGTTTATTTTAGGGGGAAAAGAAATATTTCTATAGGGGGGAAAGCATATTTCTATAGGGGGTGAGGGGAAATATTCTTTAGTGGGGAGAATATATTCAAATAAAGAGAGAAGAAAAAATTCTTTAGTGGGAGAAGAAATATTCAAATAGGGGGGGAGAAAAAATATTCTTTGGGAGATGAATATTTCATATTGGGTGGGGGAATATTCTATAGGGGGGAGAGGAATTTTCTAAAAAATTGAATTTAATTCTACTGTGGTAGAAGATTTTTCCCTTAAGTGGGGGGGAAAGTTTTTTTTCTATAGGGGGAAAAAAGAAAGAAAATATTCTATAGTGGGGGGAGGAAATATTCAAAAAGGAAAGAAAAAAATTTTTCCATAGGGGGGGACAAGGCCCGGCCAAGGGGGAAAATTTTTCAGGGCCCCCTACAGTTTGAAGCACCGGGCCCCCCCCCCCTTTGTAAACCCCCCACCCCCAGAAACCTATACCCCCCCCCCCACAAAAAAAAAACCCCCCCCCCACAACAAAAAACCCCCCAACCCCCAAAAAATTTCCAACATACGAATCCCCCCACCCCCAAAACATTCCCCCTCCACCCACATACAATTTCCCCCTCCACCCCCAATACAATATCCCCTCCCCAAAAACAAAAACCCCCCCCCCACAACAAATCCCCCCCCCACCCCATCAATATCCCCCTCCCCCACATAAAAAAAACCCCCCCCCCCCCAACAAATCCCCCCCCCACCCACATACAATATCCCCCCCCACCCCAAAAACAAAACCCCCTCCATTTTTCCCGGGTCCCACCTCGCCCCCTTCTAAAAAAAACACCGCAAAAAAGTAATGTACCCCCTAACACCCTCAGGAATAACTTACAACACCGCCACATAGAGACCACATAGGGGTCAACACCAGCTCGGTAAAACCACAACCCCACCATATAAACCACATAATCAACACCACCGGTATAACCACAACACCGCCACAAAGACCAATAGAGGTCAGACCCCCAGCCGGTAAAAACCTAAAAACACCCCCACTGAGACCCATAGAGGTCAAAACCAGCTCGGTCCCCATCATTTACAGTGAATACACAGACCCAATTAGAAGCAAAATAACCCTGAAATCGGGGGACTCACCGGGACGCCTATCTAGGAGTCTTTCCTTCTCATGATCTTTTTGGGACCCCCTTTTAGTGATAGGCGTCGGGCCCCTCTTTAGAATGGGCAGCAGTCCCCTTAGTAAATTAAAAAAAAAAAAAATCAGTCACTTACCTAGCCTCCCGCTCCCGCCGCTCTGTGCTCCCCCCGGGCTCCTGCCGCCCTGCATAGGGCCGGGGAAGTGACGTCACCACCGCCTATCGAAAAGGGGGCCGGCCCCCGGCAGGCTGAAGGCCAAAGCATTCACCTCCCCGGGGCAGATCAGGGGAGCGCAGGCAGGGGCGCTTGGTGCCCCCGCTGACACCCCGCGACCCCGGGAGTGGGACATTGCCCCCCAACCCCGGGGGCCGGGTTCTGGGCGCTCGGGACGCGGGGCCCGGGCGTGCAAACCATGCGGGGCCCGGGGGCCCCCCGGGGGAGCGACGCACTGCCACCGGGCCCCACCAACTGGGGGCCCCAAACACTGGGGCCGGGGGGGAGCTGTTTGGGGGCCCGCCGCCGGGGCCCCGCTCTCCGTTAGGAAAAAGGGGGGGCCCCGCTTCCCGGGGGGCCCCCTTTATTCCCCCGCCCATCGGAGTACATTGTATTCCCTGATGGCGGGCACTGGTGGGAGAGGATATCATAGTGAGAAAAGAATATTCTTGTGGGAGAGGAATATTCTATAATGAGAGAAGAATATTCTATAGTGGGAGAGGAATATTCTATAGTGGGAGAAGAATATTCTATAGTGGGAGAAGAATATTCTATAGTGGGAGAAGTATATTCTATAGTGGGAGAAGTATATTCTATAGTGGGAGAGGAATATTCTATAGTGGGAGAAGAATATTCTATAGTGGGAGAAGAATATTCTATAGGGGAAGAATATTTTAGTATAGGCAGTCAACACCCTTTAGTGATAGTCAGTTGCCAGGACCCCCTTTAGTATAGCATCGCCAGACCAACCCTTTAGTGGATATAGTCAGTGCTCAGAGACCCGCCCTATTAGTGATAGGCAAGACGCCAGTGATCCCCTTTTAGTGAATAATGGCACGCCAGTAACCCCCTTAGAGATAGGCAGCGCCAGGGACCCCCTTTATAGATAAGGTCACGCCAGGGACCCCCTTTAGTGATAGGCAGTCAGGGCCCTCTTTAGTGATAGCAGCGCCAAGGACCCCCTTTAAGTGATAGGCAGCGCCCAGGGACCCCCTTTAGTGGATATGCAGTCAGGACCCCCTTTATGAGATAGCAGCGCCAGGACCCCCTTTAGTGATAGGCAGCGCCAGGGAACCCCCTTTATGATATTGCAGAAAGCGCCAGGGTACCCCCTTTAGAGATAGCAGCGCCAGGGACCCCCTTTATGATAGCAGCGCCAGGACCCCCTTAGTGATAAGGCAGTCAGGACCCCCTTTAGAGATAGCAGCGCCAGGGACCTCCCTTTATGATAGCAGCGCCAGGGACCCCCGGTTTTAGTGATAGGCAGTTCAGGAAGCCCCCTTTATGAAATGCTCCGCCAGGACCACCGTTAGAGATAGGCAGCCCCAGGGACCCCCATTAGGTGATAGGCCAGCGCCAGGAACGCCCCTTATGATAGGCACGCCAGACCCCCTTTAGTGATAAGCAGTGTCAGGGACCCCCCTTAGTTATATGCAGACGCCAGTAACCCCCCCTTAGAGATAGGCAAGGGCCAGGGACCCCCTTTATGATAGCCAGTCAGGCACCGCCCATTAGTGATAGGGTCAGTCCAGTTACCGCCCTTTAGTGATAAGCAGTGCCAGGGACCCCTTTTAGTGATAGGCAGCGCCAGGGACCAACCCTTTAGTGAAAGGCCACGCCAGGACCTGCTCACCCTTTGAGAGATAGTGCACGCCCGAGGGACCCCCTTTAGTGATAAGGCAGCGCCAGGGACACCCGTTTAGTGATAGAGCAGTCATGGACCTCCCTTTAGGAATAAGTCAGCGCCACGGGACCTCCCTTTAGTGATAGCACTCCAGGACCCCCTTTAGTGAACAGCAGCGCAGGACCCCCTTTTAGTGATAGGCAGCGGCCATGGACCGCCCTATAGTGATAGCCAGCACTATGGGACCTCCATTTAGTGATACGGCAGTCAGAGCCCCCTTTAGTGATAGGCATCGCCAGGGACCCCCTTTAGTGATAAGCCAGTCTTGTCCCCCCCGTTATGTGATAGGCAGCACCAACCCCTTTAGGATAGGCCACGACATGGGAACCCCTTAGTGATAGGCAGATCAGGACCCCCTTTAGTGGATGGCAGCGCCAGGGACCCCTTTAGTGATAGGCACACCAGGACCCCCTTTAGTGATAGAATCAGACCCCCTTAGTGATATGCATTGCAGGGAAACCCTTGAGTATAGCAGTCAGGACCCCCCTATAGTGATCTATGCAGTGCCAGACCCCCTTTGAGTGATTAGGCACGCCAGGACCCCCTTTAGTGATATGGCAGTCCAGGACCTCCGCTTTAGTGAGTAGGCAGTGCCAGGAACCCCCTTTAGTGATAGGCCCATTCAAGGACCCCTTTAGATATAGGCATCGGCCAGGGGACCACCCTTTAATGGATAGGCAGTCCAGACCCCCTTTAGTGATAGGCCAGCCCAGGGGACCCCCTTTTAGAGAGTAGAGCAGCGCCAGGGACCCCCTTTAGTGATTGGCATCAGGCCCCCTTAATGATGAGGCAGTCAGCCCCCTTTAGTGATAGGCCAATCAGGGCCCCGTTATGATAGGCAGGTCAGGACCCCCTTTAGTATAGCAGTCAGGCCACCTAGTGATCGCACGCGCCAGGACCCCCTTTGTGATAGCATCAGGACCACCCTATAAGGGATAGCAGTCAACTCCCCTTAGTGATAGCATCGCCATGGACCCCCTTGTATGATAGGCATCGGCCCCTTTAGTGATAGGCGATCCAGGGTCCCCCTTAGTGTAGCATGTCAGGGAACCCCCTTAGTGATAGTGCAGTCCCAGGCCCCCTTAGTGATAGGCATCAGGACCGCCCTTTATGTGAAAGGCAGCCCAGGAACCCCCTTTAGTGATAGGGCAGTCACGCACCGCCCGTTAGTGATAGTGCAGTCAGGGCCCCCGTTAGATAGCAGTCAGGCCCCCTTTAGTGATAGGCAGTCCAGTCCCCCTGTTAGTGATAAGGCAGTCAGGACCCCCTTTAGAGATAGCAGCAGTGCCTCTAGTATAATAAAAAAAAACAAATCACTCACTTACCTAGCCTTGTCCTGGCCGCTCCGAGCTGCCGCGCGAGTCTCTGCCGCCCTGCATAGGTGGCGCTGGGGAATGACGTCACCCCCTCGCGCCGCCTACGTCACTGTAGGCCCGCAGAGCTCCCCGGCAGGCAGAAGGCCTAATGCTATACAGCCTGCCAGCAGATCACTGAGCGCAGCGCTAGTGGCGCTGTGCTCCTGCTGACACCTTGATGCGCAGGTCCCCATGAGTCGGGACATTAGACCCCCCAACTCCCCCGGGTTCCGTCCTTGGGCGCTCGGACCCGGGGCCCGGGCGGCAGAACCGGATTGCGCGGCCGGGCCCCGGGACTGACGCACTTAGCCTCCGGGGCGCCAACGCAACTCGGCCCACACTGTGGCCACGAGCCTGGTTTCGGCCAGCGCCGCCGGCCCCGCTCTCGTCCGTAGAATAATGGGGCCCCGCTTGCCGCGGCCCCCTAAATTCCACCGGTGGCCCCATACGGGAGTAACAGGTTTTACCCCCCTGTTAATGGCGGCACTGTGGAGAGAATATGTCTACTATGATGAGAAGAATATTCTATAGTTGGAGAAAGAATATCAAAAGTGGGAGAGAATATACTATAGTGGGAGCGGTATAAATTCCATATAATGAGAGAATAATATGTTTAATAGTGGGATGAAGAGATATACTAAGTGGGAGAAGTATATTCTATAGTGGGAGAAGTATATTCTATAGTGGGAGAGGAAGTATCTATATAGGAGAAAGAATATCTTCTATTGTGTGAGAGGAATATTCTAGCATGATAGAAGACTATTCAAATAGTGGGATAGGAAAATTCTATAGTGAGAGAAATACTATTTTGTAGTTGAGAGAGGAATATCCTATTAGTGGGAGAAGAAATTCTCGTTAGTAGGAGAGGAATATTCTAGTAAGTGGGGAGAGGAAGTATTCTATAATAGAAGATTAATATTATAGTGAAATAATATTCTATAGTGGGTAGAAGTATACTCAGTAATTGGGATAAAATATTGCTGGTAGGGAGAAGATATATCTATAGTGGGAGAGGAATATTCTATAGTAGGAGAAGAATATTCTATAGTGGGAGAGGAATATTCTATAGTGAGAGAAGAATATTCTATAGTGGGAAGAAATCTCTATGTGAGTAGAGGAATATTCTATAAGTGGGAGAAGCAAAATTCTATAAATGAAGAGATAATATTTTGTAGTTGGAAGAGATATTCTATAGTGGGGAGATATTCTAATAGTGGGAGAGGAAAATTCTATAATGAGAGAATATTAATTATAGTGGAGAGAGAAATTCTTAGTGGTAAAGTTATAGTTCTGTAGAGTGAGAGAATATTCTTAGTGTGAGAAGAATATTCTGTATGGAGTAGGAAGTATATCTATAGTGAGAGAAAAAATGTATACATTTTATTAGTGTAAAGATGTATATTCTATAGTGTAAGAAGAATATTCTATAGTGGGAGAGGAATATTCTATAGTGAGAGATGTATATTCTATAGTGTAAGAGGAATATTCTATAGTGGGAGAAGAATATTCTATAGTGGGAGAGGAAAATTCTATAATGAGAGAATAATATTTTGTAGTTGGAGAGGAATATTCTATAGTGGGAGAAGAATATTCTATAGTGGGAGAGGAATATTCTATAGTGGGAGAGGAATATTCTATAATGAAAAAGAATATGTTATTAGTGAAAGAAAAATCTATAGTGGTAGAAGTATATTCTTATGGGAGAGGAATATATCTAAAGTGTAGAAGTATCTTCCTACTTGGTACGAAGTATTTTCTGTAGGTTGGAGAAGTATATTCTATATGTAGTCAATTAATATTCCTATATGTTGGAAAGGAATATTCTAAGATTTAGAGAAGAATATCTATAGTGAGAGGATATTCTATAGTGAGAGAAAATGATCTAAAGAGGGAAGAGGAATATATCCTATATGAAGAGAGAAATAAATTCTATAGTGGAAGGAAATTGCTATATATGAGGAGAATATATTGTTGTAGTGGAGAGGAATATTTCCTATATGGGAGGAAGAAATATTCTAATAGTTATCAGAGGAATATTCCTAGGAGAGTAAGATTCAATAATGATGTAGTATAATATTCTATATTGGGAGAGGAATATTCTAGAGTGAAGAAGTATAATTCTATAAGAGAGAAGAATATATCAATAGGTGTGAAAGTAATAAATCTGTATTGGTAGAAGAAAAATTCTTATTGGAGAGTGAAAAAACATAGTGAGAGATGTATATTTTGTAGTGTAAGAGGAATATTCTATAGTGGAGAAGAAAATTTATAGGGAAGAATATTTCTAATATTGAGAGATGTATTTCTATGAGGGTAAGAGAATATTTCTATAGATGGGAGAAGAATAGATTCTATATGTGGAAGTAAAAATTTCTATGTGGGTTGAGGAATAATTCTATAGTGATATGAATTTTCTTAAATGGGATAATAATATGCTAAAAGTGTAAAAGTATAATTCTACTGTGGTAGGAGTATATTCTTAGTGGAGAAAGTATATTCCTAATGGAGAATGAAGTATTCTGATAGTAGAGAAGAAATATTCAATAGTATTAGAAGAATATTCTATAGTTGGAGAAGAATATTTTTATAGTGGAGAAGAATATACTATGAGTGAAGAAATAATAGTCTATATTGGGAGAGAAAAATAATTCTATAATCGGTGTGAAGAATATTCTAGAATGAGAGAATAATATTTTATAGTGGGAGAGGAAATTCTAAATGAAGAAAAAATAATTATATGGAGTAATGAAATACTCTAGTAACTGTGAGAGGAATTCTTATAGTGGTGTAGAGTATATTCTGTAGATGTGAGAAGGAAATTCTATAGTGGGAGATGAGTTATATTCAATAGTTGGGAGAGAATATTCCCTATAGTGGGCAGGAATAATAATTATATGGGAGAAGATATTTAATAGTGTGAGAGGAATATTCTCTAGTGGGAGAAGTAGATTCTGTAGTGGGAGAGGACTATTCTAGATATGGGTTGAATGATATTCAATTGTTGTAGAAAGTATAAATGTCAATTGGTGGTAGAAGTGATATCATTCTGTAGTGAAAGTAATTCTATAGTGGTGAAGGATGTAGTTCTATATTGGAAAGAAATAATTTCAATAGTGTGAGAAGAATATTCTACAGTGTAGAGGGAATAGTTTCTATATTGGGAGAAGTATATTCTGGTAGTGTGTAGAGAATATTGCTATAGTGGAGAATATATTCTATAGTGGGATATGTATATTCTCTATAATGAGAAAGATTATTCTGTAGTTGGAGAAGAATATCTTAGTTGTTAGAAGTATAAATTCATAGTAGGGAGAAAATATTCTATATGGGAGAAATAATATTCTATAGTGGGAGAAATCAATCTATAAGTGGAGATGTATATACTATAGTGGGAGAGGAATATTCTATAATGGGAGAGGAATATTCTATAGTGGGAGACGGATATTCTATAGTGGGGAAAGTATATTCTATAATGGGAGAAGAACATTCCATGTTGGCAGCAGATGGCGAGAGCAGCTGTGTCCGAGGTTCCGCTCTGATCTTATTGAACCACAAACTTTATTCCATTTTATAGAGTTTATTAAACATTCCTTCACATTTCAGCTTGTACAGCCCGTCTAATAATCCAGTCACATCCAGAGCTGCAGTCACATATCAGCTTGTACAGCTGTCTATGCTCCTGTAACAAATGCAGTTACGGCAGTCACTAGGCAGCTTCTACAGCCCCGCTAATGCTCCAGTCACATCCCCGATATAAGCTGCTTCCAGTTCACTGGTACAGCCGTCTAAAACCCAATCACATCAGAGCTGCAGTCACTTAGTCACATTGTAACAGAACCTGTCTAATACTCCAGTCACATCCAGAGCTGAAGTCACATTTCAGATTGTACAGCCCGTCTAATACTCCAGTCACATCCAGAGCTGCAGTCACATTCCTATCTTGGTATTTTTACACCTGTCCGAATATTCCAGTCACATCCAGAGCTGCAGTCACATTTCAGCTTGTACAGCCCGTCTAATACTCCAGTCACATCCAGAGCTGCAGTCACATTTCAGCTTGTACAGCCCGTCTAATAATGCTCCAGTCGACAATCCATATCTGCAGTCCACATTTCCAGCTGAACACCCTGTCTAATAGCTCCAATCACATCCAGACTTGCATGTCACATGTCAGCCCTTGTACAAGCCTGCTAATACTTCCAGTCACTTACAACTGCAAGTCACATTCAGCTTGTACAGCCCGTCTAATATCTCCATCACATCCAGGACTGTCATCACAATTCAGCTGTGACAGCCCATCAAAATGCTCCAGTCACATCTAGAGCTGTACTCACAGTTTTGCTATTGCATAATGTCTCTTACTACCGTCCACGGCTGCAGTCACAATTCTAATTTTATCTTCTACTGCAGTTACATCTAGAGCTGCAGAAATACATTCTGCATGCTCCATCCACTCAAAACTGCATACACAAGTGTACTAGAGTAATTCCAGTTTTCTAAGGGGCCCCATTGAAGGCCTTGTCTGTGCAGGATTTTACATGTTTAAGCTCCAGCAATGCACCTCATACAAAAATTAGGATGCAGCTCTGGAGCTGACTGGAGTATAAAGAAAAGGCAGAATGAGGTACAGTCAGCATGTTCTGTGTGGCTAAAACATTGGAAACTCCTGTGCAGACGTGGACTGTCCCTTTAACTGAGCACAGGGAGGTCATTGTCTGATCGATCGCCCCTCTGGCAGCTCCGGGGTAATTCTAGAATCTTCTATTCATCGTCCTAGATTTAATGCAGCCGCAGGACTTGTCGCATTTACTCTGACGTCCGCACATCTGTCCGACACCAGCACGAGAGGCCCCGCCAGCAGGACACATAGACGCCCCCCCGAGTATAATACAGTATTGTAACTCAGGAACAGTACATGGATAATAATCGTATTATCAGAGTGACTGCACCAGCAGAATAGTGAGTGCAACTCGTTGGGAGGATAATACAGATGTAACTCAGTATAATACAGGATAAGTAATGTATGTACATGAGCTGCACCAGCCGACTATTGAGACGCAGCTCTGAGGTAATCAGATTAACTCAGATCAGTAACAGGATAAGTAATGTATGTACAGCTTGACTGCACCAGCAGAATAGTGAGCGCAGCTCTGAGGGAAATGCAGGAGTAAACTCAGGTCAGTACAGGATAAGTAATGAATTACAGTGACTGCACCAGCGAGAAAGTAGCGGCAGCCTCCTGATGGAAATAGCAGGATGTAACTCAAGGATCATACATGATTAGTAATGTATGTACGGTTGATGCACCAGCAGAATAGTGAGCCCACTCTGGAGGATAATACAGATAAAAAAAAAGTACCGCAGGATCATGCTAGGATAAGTATAAGTATGTATAGATAACTGCACAACAGAATATATGAGTCCCATCTCTGGTAGGATAAATACAGATAGTTAACGCAGGTCAGGTACAGATAAGAATGTATGTACTATGACTGCACCATCAGATAGTGATCACAGCTCTGGAGGGGAAATTATAGGATGTAACATCAGATCAGAACATGATAAGTAATGTAATGTACAGTGAATGCACAACAGAATAGTGATTGCAGCTCCTGGAGACTAATACAAGATTTAACTCAGGATCAGAACAGATTAAGTATGTATGTACAACAGTGACTGCACCAATCATGAATAGTGAGGCCGCAAGCCTGAGGATAATACATGATTGTAACTCAGATCATACATGATAAGTAATAGTGTAACTGTACAGTGACTTAGCATCCAGCAAATAGTGAGTGCAAGCTCTGGAGGATATAACAGATGTAACTCAGATCAGTACAGGATAAGTAATGTATGACAGTGACAGAACAGCAGAATAGTGAGAGCAGCTCTGGAGGAAAATTACAGGAGTAACTCAGATCAGTATACAGGATAAGTAATGAAATTTAATCCCGATTGATTGCAACCTAGCAGAATATTGACGCAGCTCTGAGGATAAACATATGGTTACCAGATCAGTACAGGATAAGTATGTATGTACGTGACTGCATACACAGAATAGTGAACGCAGCTGCTGGAGAATAATACTGGATGTAACTCAGGATCCATACAGAATAATAAGTAATTACACAGGCTGCAACAGCAGAATATAGATGCGCAGCTCTGAGGATAAGTACAGGATGTAACCTCTTGAAACAGTACACACGAAAAGTAATGTATGCATAGCATTGACTGCACCAGCAGACTAGTGAGGCAGCGTCTAGGAATAATACAGGATGTATACTACAGTATCATACAGTATAAAAATGTATGTAAATTGACTGCACCAGCAAATATGAGCGCAGCTCTGGAGATCAAACATGGATGTAACTCAGGATCCATTACAGATAAGTATTGTATTACTGACTGCACCAGCAAAACTAGTGAGTGCATCTCTGAGGACAATACTGGTGTAACGTCAGATCAGTACAGATAATTCATGAATGTACATGACTTACCACAAAACATGAGCCAGCTCTGTAGGATCAGACAGATGTAAACTCAGGACAGTACAGATAAGGTACTGTATGTACACAGTTGACTGCACCATCAGAATAGTGATCGCAGCTCTGCAGAAAATACAGGATGTAACTCAGATCAATTACAGGATAAGTATAATGTATGTAACAGTGGCAGCGACTAGCAGAAAAGTGAGCAGGCAGCTGGTGGAGATAATAGAGATGTAACTAAGATCATACAGGATAAAGTACTGTATGTACATGCTTGCAAAGCAGAATCGTGATGCAAGCTCTAGCGGATAATACAGGATGTAACACATGATCATACAGTATAATAATGTATGAAAAGTGACTGCACCAGCAAATATGAGAGGCAGCTCTGAGTGATAATACAGGATTAACTCAGATCATACAGATAATTAATGTATTTACATGACTCCACCAGCATAATAGAGGGGCAGCTCTGAGATAATACAGGATTAACTCAGGTCCAGTAGCAGGATAAGTAATGTTGTCCATTGACTGCACCAGCAGAATATTGAGCGCAGGCTCTGAGGGCTAATTCAGTGATGTACCTCAGGGAATCATTACAGATAAATAATGTATGTCATGACTGAACCAGCAGAATAGTGACGCACTCTGGAGTTATATTACTGGATGTAACTTAGGATCAAGTAACAGATAAGTATGTTATGTAAATGACTGGCACCAGCAGTAATAAGTGAGCCTGCACTCTGGAGAGATAATACAGGAAGTAACTCAGGATCAAACAGGATAAGTAAATGTATTGTACATTGACTGCACCAGCAAAAGTGTCGACAGCTCTCCGTATTAATAGTGATATTGATCGTTGATGTAATAACCCTTGGGACGAAATGTTCTAACACATGCATTAAGTTTGTAAAAAACTTTCCATCACAGAGATCGCGGTGACATCACTGAGAAATACCCCTAAAACAGAGATGAGGCGTGACATCACGAGAATGCTCCTCAACACTAAACGGGGCGGTGACATCACTGAAATGCTCCTATCACTAGAGATGTGCGGGACATCACTGAGATAGAATGCCTCCTATCACTAGAGAGTTTTGGCACTGACATCACTAGAGAATGCCCTTCTATCACTAGAGAGCGGCGGTTGACACCCACTAAAATTTCCCCCTCCTATCACAAGAGCCGGTAAACATAAATAAAAACCCCCCCCCCCCCCCAAACGCTAGGGGCGGCGCGTGACTTTCACGGGAAATGCCCCCTATCACTAAGAGCGGGGGTGACATCACTGAAATGCCTAAAAACGCTAAAACGGGGTTGACATCACTGGGGAATCCCTTCCCAAATCCAAGAAAACCCGGGTGACATCACTGAGAATCCCCTCCAACCACAAAGAGGGGGGGGGGCCCACCACTGAAAAATTCCTAAAAAACCAAAAGCGGCGGTGCCCACACTGAAAAGGGCCGGGCCTATCACTAAAGAGCGGCTTGAAAAACACTGAAAACCTCCTACCCACTAAGAGGGCGGGGACATAAACTGAAAAATTCCCCCCAAACACTAAAACCCGGCAGTGACATCACAAATCCCCCCCATCACTAAAAGGGGGCGGACATCATTTAAAATTTGCCCCCCTATCACAAAGCGCGGGGAACCACGAAATCCTCCTTACACAAAGAGACGGGGGTACATCACTGAGAAATGCCGCCATGCCCTAGAGAGGGGGCGATGACACCCACAAATGCCCCCTATAAATAAGATCCGGGGACATCACGGGAGAAACCCTCCTATAAAAAAAGAGACCCGGCCCGGTTTGAAAATCACTGAAACCTCCTATCATTTAGAGAGCGCTGAACCCACTAAAATGCCCCCCAAACACTAAAGAGGGGGGGGACATCACTGGGGAATGCCGCCTATGCTAAAGCGGCGATGAAAAACACGGAGAATGCCTCCACAATAAGACCCGGCGGGGACATCCCCTGAAATTTGCCTCCTATCACAAAGGGGCGGGGTGACATCACTGAAAATTTCCCCCCTATCACTAAAGCGGGGTGCATCACTGAAATGCCCCCTATCACTAGAGAGCACCCCCGCGACATCACAGACAATCCCCTCCTATCACTAGAACGGGGGACCATCACTGGAATCCCTCCTATCCCCTAAGAGGGGGTGCTTAAACTGAGAATGCCCTCCTACCCTTTAGAACCGCGGTAAACATCCGGGAGAAGCCTAAAAAAATACTAGAGAGCACCGCTGACATCACCTGAAAAATGCCCCCCTATCGCTAGAGATCGGCCGGTTGGACATCAAAAAAATTTGGCCTCCAAAACACTAGAAGGGGCTGACATCCCCTGACAATGGCCTCCAAATCACTAGGAGAAAGCGCTAAACATCCCCTTACAATGCCTCCTATCCTTTAAAGCGGCGGTGAAAAACGGACAATGCCCCAATCCCCTAAGACGCGTGACATCAAACTGAGAATCCTCCTACCCACAAGAGAGCGGCGGGTAAAACACTGAAAAAATTGCCTCCTATAAACAAGAGGGGCGGGGGTTGACTCCCCTGGAGAATGGGCCCCCTTTAATACTAAAGCGGGTTTCATCACTGAAAAAGCCCCCTATCAAAGAACCCGCGGTGACATCACTGAAAATCCTCCTTTTCACTAAGAGGGGGAAGATGACATCACTAGAATCCCTCCTATAAACTAAGACGGACCGCTGCCCCATCACTAGAATGCCTCCCATCACTAGAGGGGGGCCCGGCGACATCATGAAAAAAGGCCCCCTTTATCTTTAAAGAGATTCGGCGGCGCACCCACTGAGAAGGGCCTCCTATAAACTAAAGGCAGCGGTGACATCCGGGAAAATGCCTCCAAAATAAACTAGCCCCGGCGGGGACATCACTGAAATCCCCCCCTATCACTAAGAGCGGGGGTGAACAACCCTAAAGCAAAATCCTCCCTATCATTTGGGAGAGCACGGGACACCCAACTGAAATGCCCCCCAAACACTAGAGAGCGGGGGTTGACCACTAAAAATGCCCCCAAACACTAAGAGCGGATAAAAAAACCAACCCCAAACATGCAAAGGGCCCCCCTATCACAAAGAGGCGTCAGTACATCACTGAGGAATGCCCCCCAAACATTTAAAGCGGGGGTGGAATTTTAACAGCAAATGCCCCCCAAACACTAAAGAGCGGCCGGGGCTTTTCCTGGGAACCCCTTTAATAAATTATAAGACCCTTCCCGGGGGACATCACGGGAAAAAATCCTCCTAAAACCTAGAAGCAGGGGGTTACATAAATGAAATCCTCCAAATCACACAAGGGGGCGGGGACATCATTTAAAGAATGCCCTCCAAACACTAGAGAGCGGGGGGGGGAACAAAAAAACTGAGAATCCCCTCCTATCTTTTAAACGCCCGGGGGAATCACTAAAGAACCCCTCCCATCACAGGGGTGGGGGGGTGACATAAACTGAAAAATTTCCTCCTACACAAAAACGGGGGTGACATCACTGAAAAATTGCCTCCTATAAACAAAGGGGAGGGGCAGGGGAAAAACCCCACGGAAAACCCTTTCCTTTTCACAAGAGAGCGGGGTGCCCATCATTTTGAAAGCCCCTTTTCACAAACGTCGGTGACATCACGAGAATCCCTCCTATCCTAAGAGGGGCCGGGGCCCACCCACTGAAAAAATCCCCTCCTATCACTAAAAGCGAAATGGGGAACATCACTGAGAATCCCTTTCCCAAAACACTGGGAAGGCGGCGGGGTGACAATCAAACTGAGAATGCCCCTATCACTAAGAGGGGCGGCGGTGACATCACGAAATGCCTCCTATCATTTAAAAGCGGGGGCCGGTACATCACTGAAAGGGCCCTCCTAACACAAGAGAGGGGAAAGGGAAATCACTGAAAATCCCCTCCTATCACTAGAACGGGTTACATCACGAAAATTGCCTCCAAACCGTTTAAAAGAGGGGCCGTGACATCACTGAAAATCCTCCTACCACTCCCAGAGGCGTGGGAAACATCACGGAGAATCCCTCCTATCCCCTAGAGACCCCAGGACATCACGAGAATGCCCCCCAAAACAACTAAGAGCGGGGGGTTGCCCAATCACTGAAAAGCCTCCTACACTACAAAAGGGGCGGGACATCCCCAAAAAAATTGCCTCCTCCACTAAAAAGCGCCGGGACATCACTGAAAATGCCTCCTAACACTAAAGAGCCTTGACATCAAGAGAAATCCTCCTATCATTAAGAGCCGTGACATCACTGAAAATGCCCCAATCACTAGAACACCGTCCCATAAACTGAGCCTCCCTTCCCCAAGAGCGGGGTTGACAAAACTGAAACCCTTTAAAAACACTAAAGCGGCATTTACATCACTGAAAGCCTCCTATCACAAGAGACGGGGGTTGACATAAACTGAGAAGCCCCCCAAACTAAGGGGCCCGGGGGGACATCACTGGGGAATTTTCCTCCCTATCATTTAAAAGAGCGGCATGACATCCCGAAAATCCCCCCCTTCACTAGAGACCAAGGTCCCCAATCAGGAAATGCCTCCTATCACAAGGGGGGAGGGGGCGGTACATCACTGAAATGCCTTCCTTCACTGAGACCCGGGGGTGACATCACTTCCTCATTTCCCCTATGAGACTCCCCCTGTCTCTTTTTTGGCGGGTATCCGGGACTCTGCGGTTTTCCCTCCCCGGGGTTGTGCTGTGCCCCCCTTCCTCTGCGGGCTGCTGCACCCCCCTCCCCCCCTTTCCTTCCCCTCCTCTGCTTCACACACCGGGAAAATTGCCGCGTTCCAAAAATTTTTTGCACCTTTCCCCTTTAACCTGATCAAAAGTACGAGGGGCCCCCCCCCAAACCTAGAGCCCGGGCCCCAGGGCCCCCTTATATACTGTAATCACTAAAAAAAGGCAGCTTGCCCCCTCTTGTATTATTCCCAGCCTAACCCCCCCTCCAATTTCCCCTTGGGCTGTAAGTTAACCGGGGCCTTTGAAAAAAATTTGGTTTGTAAATAAAATTGGCCCCGGGTCGCCCGCTCAAATATTTGATAATTTTTTTTCCCTATTTTTTGGTTTATACGCCCCAAAAAACCCCTTTTTTTTACGTAACTGAAACAAAAAGCAATTTTTTCTAAATTGCCCTTTTAATTTTTTGGCTATTGACAATCAAAAAAGGGCCCCTTGGGGAAATCCAAAATGCCCATGAACAGGTAAAAAAATTTAAAAAAATCCCCGGGGAGACCCCTTAACGACCTTTAGGAAAAGACCTCCAAAACCCACTCCCTCTTACCAAAAAAAAATCCCCTTCAATTCCAAAATTAGGAACCTTCTTTCTCTAATATAGAGGTGTCCCCCCTTTCTTCTGGAGCCCCCCCCCCGGGGCTTTAAATGGTTTTGGGGGAAGAACCCCACCTGGCTTCTTTTCGGCAAGACTTCAAAACCCCACTGCTCTTACATAAAGAACCCCTTTTCTATTTCTAGTAAAAAACTTTTTTTTCCTCAAAAAGATCCCCCCTTTTCCTGGATCTTTTTTTGGGTATAATAGATAAAGGGGAAATCCTGTTCTGACCCCTTTCTGGAGGAGACCCCCCCATATTTCACTGCTTTTTACAGTAAAAAAACTCCTTCTAATTTACCCTTAAAAACCCCTTTCCCTCCCTAGCCCAAAAAAAAAGCCCCCCCTTTTTTCTAGATCCATTCCGATTATAAATAGTTTCGGGGGAAAGGGATCCTGAATTAACCCTTTTCCCTCGGGCAGACCCCCCAAACAATTTCAATGCTCTTACAGTAAAGAACCCCTTCTTTTTCATGTAAAAACCTTCTTTTTCCTCTGGGTTTAAAGGGGGTCCCCCTTTATTCTAAAAACCTATTCCGGGTTTATAAAAAAAATTTGGGCAGATTCTCTGAAACGGGACTCATTCCTCTGGAAGATACCTCTATAGACGCACTGCTCTTATTGTAAAGAATCCTCTTCTGTGTTTATGAAAGAAACCTTTTTTCCTTTGGGGGATTGAGAAGGGCCCCCTTGTTCTAGTTCCACCCCGGGGCAAAAATAGACCCATGGAGAACCCTCTTTTACAAATTTTTTCCCCCTCTGGCAGGTACTTCCATAGACTCATTGCTCTTACAGTAAAGAATCCTCTTCTGTGTCTATTAAAAATTTTTAATTTAATTTTTTGTGAAATTTTGGGACAAAAAAAATGTAAACATTTGGATGAATTTTATACCATTTTGTGAAAGTAATCTGATTAAACCAAAAATAAAATTTCAAAAATTAAATAAAAAGTCTGTGGATCCCCTCTCTCCCCACCAAAAAGGGGGGAAGGGTTGTTACAGCCCTAATATGCACAAAAAAAGCCCCCCAGCATCTCCCTAAAAGGGCTAGATAATCACCCTACCCACAATGAACCTTCATTCTTTTTTAAAGGGCGTTTTTAAACCGCCCCCCGCCCCCTTCCCCCGGGACCAAAACCTTTTCAGCCTTTGGGCCCCTTTCCAACCTATCCCTCCTTTGGGGGGCCTCCTTCCTTAGGGGTTTTGCCCCAAAAGGTAAATTTATTCAGGAGCCCTGAAAAACGGGAAAAATCCTCTGGGGGACCGGGCCCGGGCAGCCACCCAGCTTTCTCAACCAAAAACCCTTTCCTTTTAAAAGGAAGGGGGTGGGCGCGTTTGCCCGATCGCCCCTTTTGAAAATTTTTTTGGGGCCGTTTAATTTCCTTTTTTTTATCCCAAGGCCCCCGGTTTAAAAATTTGAGCAAAAACACGAAAAACAAAAGGAGCGGGGCCCCTCTGGCCCGAGAGGGAAAAATAAATTTGCTCTTTTTGAAAGACTTTTTAACGGGCCCGGGGCTGCGGAATAGTTTTTTAAAATTTTAAATATTTTTTGGGAAACACGAAACAACCAAAAAAAAACCCGCCCTCACCCGTGCCCCCAAAAAAAATTTTAAAAAACCGCGGCTTTGTTCCCCAAAATAAACCAAAAAACAGGAACGTGACATCAACCTGAGGGGGGGCGCCCCGGTGCGATCCCAAATTTTAACAAAAATTTCAGAAAAGGAGGGATCCCGGACGTTTTTCTGGGGGCAATCCCCGGGGACCCAAAAAACCACATCTGAGAAAACCTTTTGAGCCTATAGACCCCACCCTTTGCAATCCGGGACCCACAGCCACATTGGAAAAAATCCGGGACCCACAGAACCACATCGTGCAATCTCAGGCCCCCACAACCACATCGGGCCCAAACTCTGACCCAAAACCCCCCACATCTTTGAAAATCTAAACCCCCATAAAACCACATCTGTGCAATCCTCGACCCAAAAACCCCCCCTCTTCCCAATCCCAACCCTTAACCCGCATGGGGTCAATCTCTGAGCCTATAGACCACATGTGTGCAATCTCTGAGCCTTTAACCGCATCGTGCCAATCCCCAGGACCCACAACCACATCTTTGCAATCCCGACCTATAACCAAATCTTTTGAAACCCCTAAAGGCCCCCTAACCCCTCTTTGCAATCTCTGACCCTTAAAAAACCCCATCTGTGCAATCTCAGCCCCCAAAAAAACCGCACTGTGCAATCTCAACCCATAGCCCGGGCATCGGGCAATCTCGGGACCCATAACCCATCGTGAAAATCTCAGACCCTTAAAAAAACCCCCCGCATCGTTGACAATCTCAACCCCAATAACCGAAAGGGTTGCAATCTCAGGGGGCCCCATAGACCGCATCGGTGCAATCCCCAGGCCCAAGACCACTTCTTTTCAATCTCGGGCCCCATACCCCAATCTGTAAATTTCTCAGGGCCCATAGCCCCGCTTCGGGAAACCCTCAGACCCATAAACCGCATCGTCCCTACCTCGGGGCCCATAGACCCACCCTTTGCAATCTGAGGACCCCCATAGACCGCACTTTTGCAATCGAGGACCCAAAGACCGAAAACTGGCAAACCTCGGGCCCCCATAGACCACATCTGTGCAATCTCAACCCAAAACCGCAGGGTGAAAATCTCAGAGCCCTTTCCCACATTTCTGAAATCTCAGACCCCATAACCACACCCGGGAAAATCTCAAGCCCATAACCACATCGCAATCTCAAGCCCATGACCACATCTTTGGAAATTTTCAGGGGCCCATAGACCAAAATCTGTGCAATCCCGGAACCCTTTTGGGCAATGCCCTGTGAAAACCAAATCTTCAAACAATATCTGGCAATCCCCGGAATCCCAGGACGTCTTTTCAATCCCCGGGAAAGGCCCATAGAACCCACACCCGGGGCCCACCCTCGAGATCCCTGGACAACGTCTTTTCAACCCGGGGAATCCGGGAAAACTCTGTGCAATCACCGGGATCCCGGGAAACCCCGTCTGTAAAAACCCTCAGGCCCCCCATAACCAAAAACTGTGCAATCTCAGAGCCCATAGACCACATCTGTGCAATCTCAGACCCATAAACCAAACATTGGAAATTTCTCGGGAAACCCCTTTGACCCCATCTGTGCAATCTGGGGATCATCAGACTTTTTCTGGGCAATCTCGGATTCATAGAAAACCCTTTAAACCCCAATCTCAAGACCCCCAGGCCCGCCCTGTGAAACTCGGGGCCCCCAAAACCCCACACCCTTTTAAATCCGAGCCCCCAGAAAAACTCTGTGAAATTTCGGGAGGCCCCCATAGACCACATCTGTGCAATCTCTGGACCCATAGACCACATCTGTGCAATCTCTGAGCCCATAGACCACATCTGTGCAATCTAGGGAAACCCAAAAACCCAAAACTTTCCCAATCCCGGGATCCCCGGGGGCAAGGGTCCGGGGAACTCAAAGATTTTCGGGGCAACGTCGTGCAATCTGGGGATCTTTCAAACATCTGTCCCAATTTCTCAAAAATTCATAGACAACCTTATTCCATTCTCGGGATCCCTATGGTCTTTAGCAATAAGAAAATTTGGGGAAAAGGTTGGGGAATCTCAAGACCCAATAATTTGGGAAAAAGAATTTGGGAAAAAAATTTTTAAAAAACTACTTTAATTTCTGAACTTTGTAAAAATTTTCCCCTAAACCGTTCAGATCTTTTTGGAGAGGGGGTCAAACCAAAGGGGCCCGTTAAAGGATTTTCCCGGGAAAAGGGGTTAAAAACCCAAAGAAAAATTTTCAGGATTTTCTGGAAGGGGTCAAAACCAGAGAGAACGTTCAACTTCGGGAAGAGGTCAAAACCAAAGGGGAAATTTTTCAAAAAACTCCGGGAAGGGGCCCCAAAACCCAAAGAGAAAGTTCAAAAACTTCTGGAGAAGAGGTCAGAGCCAGAAAAAGAGTTAAAGGATCTTCTGGAAGAGGCCCAAAACCCGGGAGAAAAATTTCGGGATTTTCCCCTGGGAAAGAGGAAAAAACCCCAAAAGAAATTTTCAGGACCCCTTCGGGAGAGAGGTCACCCCCGGGAGAGAAATTTCGGGATTTTTTCCCGGGAGAAGGTCAAAACCCAAAGAGGAGAGTTCGGGATTTTCGAGACGGGCCCAGAGCCGAGAAAAGATTTTCAGGATTTTTCTGGAGACATTCCAACAAAGAGAATTTTTCAGATCTTCTGGAGACATCAGAGCGGGAGAGAGATTTCAAAAATTTTTCTGGAGAGGGGGTTCAAAAAACCGGAGAAAAGTTCAGATCTTCAGGAATGAGTTCAGAAGGGGGGGAGAAAAAAGTTCAAAATTACCCTTTTTGAAGACCCCCAAAAACCGAAAAAAGATTTTCAGGATCCCCCTTTGGAAAAGCATAACCCCGGGGGAGAAAGTTTCAGGATTTTTTCGGGGAGAAAAGGTCAGAACCCAGGAGAAAATTTTCCAGGTTTCTTCGGAGAAGGTCAGAACCAGGGAGAAATTTTCGGGATCCCCCGGGAAAGGGGTCAGACCGGAGAGAGGGGGTTCAGGATTTTTCCTAAAAGACAGGTCAGAACCAAGAGAATTTTTAAACCCTTCGGGAAGAGGTCAAACCGAAGAAAGTTCAGGATCTTCTGAAGACGGGTCAAACCCGGAGAGATTTTCCGGGATTTTTCTGAAAAGGGGTCAAAGGGCAGAGAGAAATTTTCGGGACCCGCCGGGAAGAGGGCCCAACCCGGGAGAAGAGTTCAGATCTTCTGGAGAGGGTCGGGAACCCAAAAAGAGAAATTTTTCAGGATTTTCGGGAGACAGGTAAAAAACCAGAGAAAATTTTTCGGGATCCCTTTAAAGGGGTCAAACCAGAGAAAAAGGTTCAAAACTTCTAAATTCAAAGCCGGGGGAAAGTTCAATCTTCCGGGAGAGGGGCAAAACCCGGAAGAAAGTTCGGGAAACCCTTTCCCTGGAAAAAGGGGCCCAGAACCAAGAAAAAGTTCAGGATTTTTCCCGGAGAGGGGGTCAGAACCGGAGAAAAGTTCGGGAAATTCTTTTTAGAGAGGCCCAAACCCCAAAAAAGATTTCCCAGGTTTCCCGGGAAAGGTTCAGAACCGAAAAAAAGTCAAAAATCTTCTGGAGAGATTTCGGGCCGGGATAAAAAAGTTCAAACTTCTGGAAAGGTCAGAACCGGAGAAAAAGCGGGATTTTCCCGGGAGAGAGGCCCAAAACCAGAGAAATTTCCCAGTTTCTTCTGGAGAGAGGCAAACCCGGGAAAGAGAAAGTACAGGATCTTTCTGGAGAGGGGTCGGGTGTCAGGGAAGAAGTTGGGACCTTCTGGAGAGAGGTCAGAACCGGAGAGAAAGTTCAGGATCTTCTGGAGAGAGGTCAGAGCCGGAGAGAGAGAGTTCAGGATCTTCTGGAGAGAGGTCAGAACCGAAGAGAGAGTTCAGGATCTTCTGGAGAGAGGTCAGAGCCGGAGAGAGAGTTCAGGATCTTCTGGAGAGAGGTCAGAGCCGGAGAGAGAGTTCAGGATCTTCTGGAGACAGGTCAGAGTTGGGAGAAAGTTCTTGGTCTGAGTAGGAATATTGTGGCTTGGAGACTACTTGGCAACTGGTAGAGATGGTGAAGGATCTTCCAGAGACATCTCGCATTCATATTGAGAGCATTCAGGACTCTGGCGTAGAAAGTTGAGATCTGCTTGAGTTATGAGAGGCCTAGCAACGGTCTAGTAAGTGATCTAGATTTTGCTCCAGATAAGAGGGGATAGAGAGGTGACTTGGTGGAAGTGATACAAAGAGAAACGACTCTCCAAGAGACAGACAGGGGTCTAAGTGCAGACATATGGGGCAATTTGGAGGGAGAGAACCTGCTGGATATTATGGAGATTTAGGATGTGATTGAGGGAATTGAGAGTCTAGAGACCGGATTTCTATGAACATGGAGAATGTTCAGGACCTGAGAGAGACACCTCATTGTGAAAGGAACGTTATGTTTGGAGACAGTGGAGGGTATAATGGATCTTATCTGCATTGAGATTGCGCGAGACCTCAGATAACAGCAACCGATTTTAGAAGATCTTTTTTCTGATGATTTAGGATGAAGTTTATTTCAGTATTTGTCACTTGCAGTACCACTTTCCACCACAGCATGGGAAACACTTTCCATAGGCACTAATGCAACAGCGCCTCCATCTATAGATAATAATAATAATCTTTATTTATATAGCACCAACATATTCCGCAGCACTTTACAATTTGATTACATCGAATCCAAACTCTTCATCTAGAACGAACCCCTGATCTAAAATAACTGAAGAGATAGAAACAAGCTACAGAATCGCCTCCATGGGGGTAAGGAGGTCGCCCCTTATCTGAGTGACGTGATCCTGAGAAGGCCGTGAGTCTTCTCTACCAGTGAGGGGAAGCACGGACGGGCGAGGGGGCCCCCCAGACACAGATAGTCTGTAAATGACGTAGCTATATCGCTTCAATACGTCCTATTGCTGCAGTGTTACCTATTAGTAAAAACAGTGAGCGCTGCAGCATATGTTGCCGCTATATAAAGACTATTATAAAAAAGCAAAATTCACTGGAAAAAGAACAAATAATAAAACGGAACTTAAATTATTACCACAAATAATTAATAGAGATAAGGACCTGGCATAGGTGGAGATGATTCTTGGAGCCACCAGTAGAGATGGTTCATGGGGTCCACCAGTAGACTCGATTTTTGGGGCTCACCAGTGGAGTTGATTCTTGGGGCCCACCAGTGGAGTTGATTCTTGGGGCCACCAGTAGAGATTGTTCTTGGGGCAACCAGTGGAGATGATTCTTGGGGCCCACCAGTGGAGACAATTCTTGGGGTCCACCAATGGAGGTGATTCTTGGGGTCCACCAGTGGAGATGAATCTTGGGGTCCACCAGTGGAGGTGATTCTTGGGTCCACCAGTGGAGATGAATCTTGGGGTCCACCAGTGGAGCTGATTCTTGGAGCCACCAGTGGAGAAGTGGAGACGATTTGTGGGGCCACCAGTGGAGATGATTCTTAGGACCCACCAGTGGAGATGATCCTTGAGGCCACCAGTGGAGTTGATTCTTGGGACCCACCAGTGGAGGTGATTTTTGGGGCCCATTCTACAGCTACTCTACATGACTGCACATACCCCTCGGACTCGACCTCTTGGTTTCTATCTCTCTTTCTCTGCCTTTCTTCCTGATAAGTGGCCTGTCAGGTCCAGGGCATCACTGGAGGTTTCCCCTATTCCCCTGTGGTTAAAACCTCCTCCAATCTACCATACTATAGGAGGTACTTCTGGGCCTGAATTCCAAAGAGCCAGTAGTGGCCAAAGGAACAGCAACACCAGTTTCAGCGTCTCCCCTACTGTTCAGGCGCCTCTTTCTATTGCTCGGAGGTAGAGTGTAAGCTCTGGGGCTCACAGGTCATGCTCTTCTCTGTGTCATTGAACTATATTCATTGTAAATTATCTTGGTGGACAAGGTGTGAATAAAGATACCTGAAACCTTCTGTCTGGTGTTTTGTCACTAATTCTGTGAAATACGCACACGGTCTATGTAGCCCCCATCAGCAGGGAGCTCCCCGATTCCCTCATCCTGTCCTCCATCAGCAGTGAGCTCCCCGCTTCTCCCATCCTGTCCTCCATCAGCAGGGAGCTCCCCGCTTCTCCCATCCTGTCCTCCATCAGCAGGGAGCTCCCCGCGTCTCCCATCCTGTCCTCCATCAGCAGGGAGCTCCCCGCTTCCCCCATCCTGTCCTCCATCAGCAGGGAGCTCCCCGCTTCCCCCATCCTGTCCTCCATCAGCAGTGAGCTTCCCGCTTCCCCCATCCTGTCCTCCCTCAGCAGGGAGCTCCCTGCTTCCCTCATCCTGTCCACCATCAGCAGTGAGCTCCCCAATTCCTCCATCCTGTCCTCCATCAGCAGGGAGCTCCCCGCTTCCCCCATCCTGTCCTCCATCAGCAGTGAGCTCCCCGCTTTCCCCATCCTGTCCGCCATCAGCAGGGAGCTCCCCGCTTCCCCCATCCTGTCCACCATCAGCAGGGAGCTCCCCGATTCCCCCATCCTGTCCTCCATCAGCAGGGAGCTCCCCGCTTCCCCCATCCTGTCCTCCATCAGCAGGGAGCTCCCCGATTCCCCCATCCTGTCCTCCATCAGCAGGGAGCTCCCCCCCCCCATCCTGTCCTCCATCAGCAGGGAGCTCCCCGCTTCCCCCATCCTGTCCTCCCTCAGCATTGATATCCCCGCTCCCCACATCCTGTCCTCCATCTGCAGTGTGCTCCCCTCTTCCCCAATCCTGTCCTCCATCAGCAGGGAGATCCCCGCTTCCCCCATCCTGGCCGCCATCAGCAGGGAGCTCCCCGCTCCCCCCATCCTGTCCTCCATCAGCAGGGAGCTCCCCGCTCCCCCCATCCTGTCCTCCATCAGCAGGGAGCTCCCCGATTCCCCCATCCTGTCCTCCATCAGCAGGAGCTCCCCGCTTCCCTCATCCTGTCCTCCATCAGCAGTGAGCTCCCCGCTTCCTCCATCCTGTCCACCATCAGCAGTGAGCTCCCCGCTTCCACCATCCTGTCCTCCATCAGCAGGGAGCTCCCCGCTTCCCCCATCCTGTCCTCCATCAGCAGGGAGCTTCCGCTTCCCACATCCTGTCCCTCCATCACAGGGAGCTCCCCGCTCCCCCCATCCTGTCCTCCATCAGCAGGGAGCTCCCCGCTCCCCCCATCCTGTCCTCCATCAGCAGGGAGCTCCCCGCTTCCCCCATCCTGTCCGCCATCAGCAGGGAGCTCCCCGCTTCCCCCATCCTGTCCTCCATCAGCAGTGAGCTTCCCGCTTCCCCCATCCTGTCCTCCATCAGCAGGGAGCTCCCCGCTTCCCTCATCCTGTCCACCATCAGCAGGGAGCTCCCCGCTTCCCTCATCCTGTCCTCCATCAGCAGGGAGCTCCCCGATTCCCCCATCCTGTCCTCCATCAGCAGGGAGCTCCCCGCTCCCCCCATCCTGTCCACCATCAGCAGGGAGCTCCCCGCTTCCCTCATCCTGTCCTCCATCAGCAGGGAGCTCCCCGCTTCCCCATACGGTCCTACATCAGAAGTGAGCTCCCCGCTTCCCCCATCCTGTCCACCATCAGCAGGGAGCTCCCCGCTGCCCCCATCCTGTCCTCCATCAGCAGGGAGCTCCCCGCTTCCCCCATCCTGTCCTCCATCAACAGGGAGCTCCCCGATTCCCACATCCTGTCCTCCATCAGCAGGGAGCTCCCCGATTCCCCCAGCCTGTCCTCCATCAGCAGTGAGCTCCCCGAGTCCCCCATCCTGTCCTCCATCAGCAGGGAGCTCCCCGATTCCCCCATCCTGTCCGCCATCAGCAGGGAGCTCCCCGATTCCCCCATCCTGTCCTCCATCAGCAGTGAGCTCCCCGCTTCCCCCATCCTGTCCTCCATCAGCAGGGAGCTCCCCGCTTCCCCCATCCTGTCCTCCATCAGCAGGGAGCTCCCCCCTTCCCCATCCTGTCCACCATCAGCAGGGAGCTCCCCGATTCCCCCATCCTGTCCTCCATCAGCAGGGAGCTCCCCGCTTCCTCCATCCTGTCCACCATCAGCAGTGAGATCCCCGATTCCCACATCCTGTCCTCCATCAGCAGTGAGCTACCCGCTTACCTCATCCTGTCATCCATCAGTAGGGAGCTCCCCGCTTCCCCCATCCTGTCCTCCATCAGCAGGGAGCTCCCTGCTTCCCCCATCCTGTCCTCCATCAGCAGGGAGCTCCCCCCTTCCCCCATCCTGTCCGCCATCAGCAGTGAGCTCCCGCTTCCCCCATCCTGTCCTCCATCACATGAGCTTCCCCATTCCTCCATCCTGTTCCCTCCCATCAGCAGTGAGCTCCCCCCGCTTCCCCCATCCTGTCCTCCATCAGCAGGTGATCCCCGCTTCCCCAAAACCTGTCCTCCATCAGCTGGGAGCTCCCCGCTTCCCCCATCCTGACCTCCATCAGCAGTGAGCTCCCCGCTTCCCCTTTCCTGTCCGCCATCAGCAGGGAGCTCCCCGCTTCCCCCATCCTGTCCTCCATCAGCAGTGAGCTCCCCGCGTCCGCCATCCTGTCCTCCATCAGCAGGGAGCTCCCCGATTACCCCATCCTGGCCGCCATCAGCAGGGAGCTCCCCGCTTCCTCCCTCCTGTCCGCCCTCAGCAGGGAGCTCCCCGCTACCCCCATCCTGTCCACCATCAGCAGGGAGCTCCCCGCTTCCCCCATCCTGTCCACCATCAGCAGGGAGCTCCCCGCTTCCCCATCCTGTCCTCCATCAGCAGGGAGCTCCCCACTTCCCTCCATTCTGTCCACCATCAGCAGTGAGCTCCCCGCTTCCCCATCCTGTCCTCCATCAGCAGGGAGCTCCCCACTTCCCTCCATTCTGTCCACCATCAGCAGGGAGCTCCCCGCTTCCCCCATCCTGTCCGCCATCAGCAGGGAGCTCCCCGCTCCCCCCATCCTGTCCTCCATCAGCAGGGAGCTCCCCGCTCCCCCCATCCTGTCCACCATCAGCAGGGAGCTCCCCGCTACCCCCATCCAGTCCACCATCAGCAGGGAGGTTCCCGCTTCCCACATACTGTCCATCAGCAGGGAGCTCCCCGCTTCCCCCATCCTGTCCTCCATCAGCAGTGAGCTCCCCGATTCCCTCATCCTGTCCACCATCAGCAGGGAGCTCCCCGCTTCCCCCATCCTGTCCTCCATCAGCAGGGAGCCCCCCGCTCCCCCCATCCTGTCCACCATCAGCAGGGAGCTCCCCACTTCCCTAATTCTTTCCACCATCAGCAGGGAGCTCCCCGCTTCCCCCCATCCTGTCCTCCATCAGCAGGGAGCTCCCCGCTTCCCCCCATCCTGTCCTCCATCAGCAGTGAGCTCCCCGCTTCCCCCATCCTGTCCGCCATCAGCAGGGAGCTTCCCGCTTCCCCCCATCCTGTCCCCCATCCGCTGGGAGCTCCCCGATTCCCCCATCCTGTCCTCCATCAGCATGGAGCTCCCCGATTCCCCCATCCTGTCCGCCATCAGCAGGGAGCTCCCCGATTCCCCCCATCCTGTCCTCCATCAGCAGTGAGCTCCCCGCTCCCCCCATCTGTCACTGTTCAGGCCTAGGAGAGCCGGATGGGAATCCTCTTCCATCAAGTTGGGTTGGTTCTGCTCCTGGAAAAGCTGAGTGACCACCATTAGGGTTACATTGGGGATTTCACCCCGATCCCCCTCCCGGGGCAGTTATAGATCTGGTAGCATTGGACACATTTGCCCTTCCAGACTGTAGGAAGCCTGTAGCGACGGCCGCATTGTCTCCCACTCACTGACTCCGGGCATTTTCTATCTTCTTGTTCAAGGAGCTTTTATTGGCTTGTTGTCAGTTCTCTCAGCTGAGGGTTTGCTACAATCGTATCCAGTGTACATAGCGATTAGGCTGGTTCCCATCTAGCCAGGGACAGGCCTGGTTCCCATCTAGACAGGGATAGGCCTGGCTCCCATCTAGCCAGGGGTGGGCCTGGCTCCCATCTAGCCAGGGGTGGGCCTGGATCCCATCTAGCCAGGGGTGGGCCTGGGTCCCATCTAGCCAGGGGTGGGCCTGGATCCCATCTAGCCAGGGGTGGGCCTGGTTTCCCATCTGGGACAGGGACAGCCTGGTTCCCATCTAGACAGGGACAGGCCTGGTTCCCATCCTAGACAGTGACAGGCCTGGTTCCCATCTTAGACAGGGACAGGCCTGGTTCCCATCTAGACAGGGACAGGCCTGGTTCCCATCTAGACAGGGATAGGCCTGGTTCCCATCTAGACAGGGATAGGCCTGGCTCCCATCTAGACAGGGATAGGCCTGGTTCACACGTAGACAGGGATAGGCCTGGTTCCGATCTAGACAGGGATAGGCCTGGTTCACACGTAGACAGGGATAGGCCTGGTTCACATCTATCAAATAGCAAGCTTGTATTCACTGACAGCAAGCAGAGGTCTTCAAGATACAAAGACTACAACCCACAATGACGTCCATCGACATTGCCTCCTGCTCCCAACGTCCCCGTCTCGCTTTCTGGTCATATGTTTAAGGACGGGCGCAGGGCATTAAATCTCCCCCATTCGGCCTCTCCCTGCCCCTCTACACCCCATGGATTGCCGGAGTCATAGATCATCCGGGCGGAGAGCGCGGCCGACCTCGCGGTGAACTAAATTATAGGTGACGCTTCCTTAAATCAGATCCCAGGATCTCGCACTGCAGGTAAATTGGAAACACGCCCAGCGCCCTCCCGGGGGTACAGACTTATTTTTGGTAGAAGAGCTGTGTAAATCTGGCCTCATCTACGTCCATATATATCACCCCAGCGGCTGTGGCGTCACCGTGCACTTTTCCAGATTGTACATTCGGTCACCTGGTGAGATTGATGCCCCGGTGATCGCCTCCCCATGTGTGTGGGGGGACACCTGACCCCCAGGAGGCGCCTGTGCGCTCCATGGGAATAATCATTAGAGGGGGGAAGGTTCAGCTGTTTCTTAATTACTTCTGTGTCTGGGAAAGCTGGATGACGGCCAAGAGGGCTGCGCTTACAATGTCACCGGGCGGCCATTCAGCTCTGTCCTGTTCCTACAGACTGAAATCTAACTGGCTATATAATCACCTGATAACATGTCAATGTGCTCTTCCGGACTCTAGGAAAGCTGGGTGCCGGCCGCTGCAGTGGGTGTGCTGTTCAGGACTCCAGGAGAGCTGGGTGCCGGCCGCTGTAGTGAATGTGCTGTTCAGGACTCCAGGAAAGCTGGGTGCCGGCCGCTGTAGTGTATGTGCTGTTGAGGACTCCAGGATAGCTGGGTGCCGGCCGCTGTTGTGGTTTTGAGGTTCAGGACTCCTGGAGAGCTGGGTGCCGGCCGCTGCAGTGGGTTTGATGTTCAGGTCTCCAGGAGAGCTGGGTGCCGGCCGCTGCAGTGGGTTTGATGTTCAGGACTCCAGGAGAGCTGGGTGCCGGCCGCTGCAGCGGATGTGCTCTACCGGACTCTAGGAAAGCTGGGTGCCGGCCGCTGCAGTGGGTGTGATGTTCAGGACTCCAGGAGAGCTGGGTGCCGGACGCTGCAGCGGGTTTGCTGTTCAGGACTCCAGGAGAGCTGGGTGCCGGCCGCTGCAGCGGCTGTGCTCTTCAGGACTCTAGGATAGCTGGGTGCCGGCCGCTGCAGTGGGTTTGATGTTCAGGACTCCAGGAGAGCTGGGTGCCGGCCGCTGCTGAGGTTTTGATGTTCAGGACTCCAGGATAGCTGGGTGCCGGACGCTGCAGTGGATGTGCTGTTCAGGACTCCAGGAGAGCTGGGTGCCGGCCGCTGCAGCGGATGTGATGTTCAGGACTCCAGGAGAGCTGGGTGCCGGACGCTGCAGTGGGTTTGATGTTCAGGACTCCAGGAGAGCTGGGTGCCGGACGCTGCAGTGGATGTGCTGTTCAGGACTCCAGGAGAGCTGGGTGCCGGCCGCTGCAGCGGCTTTGATGTTCCGGACTCCAGGAGAGCTGGGTGCCGGACGCTGCAGTGGGTTTGATGTTCAGGACTCCAGGAGAGCTGGGTGCCGGCCGCTGCAGTGGGTTTGATGTTCAGGACTCCAGGAGAGCTGGGTGCCGGCCGCTGCAGCGGATGTGCTGTTCAGGACTCCAGGAGAGCTGGGTGCCGGCCGCTGCAGCGGATGTGCTGTTCAGGACTCCAGGAGAGCTGGGTGCCGGCCGCTGCAGCGGATGTGCTGTTCAGGACTCCAGGAGAGCTGGGTGCCGGCCGCTGCAGAGGAAAAGATTTTGCCATCAGTCGATCTGACAGATCTATGGGGTGATGCCTGCGTCTCACTTTGGGCATTGCTGGACACTAGTTGGCACCTGATGCCTCCTGCTGCTTCTATGGTTGTAGAGCTCTATATCAGCCCGGCCCTTATCCCTAACAGGAACACCAAGCAGGGCCCTTCTCAGCGGCACTATTGACCCCAACTCACAATCCTGCAGCTCCCCCCTACCCAGAATCCTCTACGTACCACTAACTGGCTGAGGATGGACACAGAGGTCACATGATCATATCCGAAATGCTATAATATAACATAACCCTAATATATGCTGTATGGCGCAAAACAAAACACAAGCGGGCGCCCCTGGTGCAGAACGTCAGGACAGATGAATAATACTTGGTCATTATTGCACTAACCTGGGGACGCAGGTCAGGTGGCGCCTCCCTCCCTGAGCCTATCGGTGGTCTCTGCAGCCGCCTCTCCTCCTTCTGTGCCGCCGCAAACGGGCTCCAGAGTAAAGATATGGGGAAGATATTAGTGCTAAAAAGCAACTATAAAATGAAGTATATAAGGAGCTAAGACAACTTATTAACACTAACAGGAGATAAAAAGTACATGGACGACGCGTTTCTCGCTAAGCAGAGTTTCATCAGGACCTGAAACGTGTCCTCCATGTACTTTTTATCTCCTGTTAGTTTTAATAAGTAGTCTTAGCGCCTTACATACTGTATCTTAGATAGATAAGGAGATAGATAGATAAGGAGATAGATAGATAAGGAGATAGATATGGGATATATAGGAGATAGATAGATAGGAGATAGATATGAGATAGATAGGATAGGAGAAAGATATGGGATAGATAGGAGATAGATAGATAGATAGATAGATAGATAGATAGATAGATAGATAGATAGATAGATAGATAGATAAGGAGATAAATATGGGATATATGAGATAGATAGATAAGGAGATAGATATGGGATAGAGATAGATAGATAGGAGATAGATATGGGATAGATAGATAGATAGATAGATAGATAGATAGGAGATAGATAGATAGATAAGGAGATAGATATGGGATATATGAGATAGATAGGAGATAGGAGAAAGATATGGGATAGATAGGAGATAGATAGATAGATAGATAGATAGATAGGGAGATAGATAGATAGATAGATAGATATGAGATAGATAGGAGATATATATGGGATATGAGAAAGATATGGGATAGATAGGAGATAGATAGATAGGAGATAGATACAGTGCCCTGCGAAAGTATTCGACCCCCTTGAACTTTTCAACCTTTTGCCACATTTCAGGCTGCATCTCTGATCAGTCTTCTCCTTGTTTGAGATGAAAGTTTAGAGTGACGGCCGGGTCTTGGTAGATTTGCAGTGGTCTGATACTCCTTCCATTTCAATATGATCACTTGCACAGGGCTCCTTGGGATGTTTAAAGTTTGGGAAATCTTTCTGTATAAAAATCCGTCATTAAACTTCTCCACAACAGTATCACGGACCTGCCTGGTGTGTTCCTTGGTCTTCATGATGCTCTCACCCTGAGACTATCACAGAGCAGGTGCATTTATACGGAGACTTGATTACACACAGGTGGATTATATTCATCAGTCATTTAGGACTGGATAATTCAGAGATCCTCACAGAGCTTCTGGAGGGAGTTTGCTGCACTGAAAGTAAAGGGTCCGAATAATTTTGCACGCCCCACTTTTCAGTTTTTTTATTTTTTACAAAAGTTTAAAATTTCCAATAAATTTCGTTCCACTTCACAATTGTGTCCCACTTGTTGTTGATTCTTCACAAAAAAATAAAAATTTTATATCTTTATGTTTGAATCCTGAAATGTGGCAAAAGATTGAAAAGTTCAAGGGGGCCGAATACTTTCGCAAGGCACTGTAGGTAGATAGATAGATAAAAGGATGGATAGATGGGCGACAGATGATCATTGCTATTGCTCTGTAACTTGTCCTCAGGCCGGAGTCTCTATGATCCGTCAGACTCCAGGCGCAGTGTGAACCTCTCTTCCCTGCGGCTTCATCCGGTTTTTCTCCACCATTGGCAGAATGACTGCGGATCGGCCCCTAATCCTCTCCATGGATCCTGCAGATGTTATCGGGCGCAGACCTCTGTGTGCAGCTATAAATCGTCTGGGTGCACATCTGTAAGGTATTAGTGCGCCAGCGCCTGCGCCGTCCTGCTCCTAGAAAAGCAAACACGGCGCCGCTAATCTCCGCGCTGCGCGCCCCTTGACGGACGTGTTTGTGTGGAGTAAATATACGGCGCGGCCTCTGTAATGTGCGGATCAGAGGCGCCGGCGACCTCCGTGTTTGGAATTACATCTAATGAGCTGTCAGCCTGCGCAGATCTCCCTTACATCCTCTGTGACCCTGTGAGGGGAATGGTTCTCATTTGTTGGGTTGGGGGTTCTAGGTTTCTGGGGTGCCAGGAATTCATGCTTCTCCTGCTCTCCAAAAATCAATGCAGATTTACTAAAAAAGTGGGTGAATACTTCAGTAAGTGCCAGGGGCGAAACCAGAGCTCATAGGGCCCATACAGGGGTGTAAGTAGAACTCATAGGACCCCATACCGGGGTGCAACTAGAGCTCATAGGGCCCCATACAGGGGCGTAACTAGAACTCATAGGAACCCATACAGGGGCGTAACTAGAGCTCATAGGGTCCCATACAGGGGTGTAACTAGAACTCATAGGGCCCCAAAGCAAAATGAGATAGGGCCCCACCAGAGGCATAACATAAAGCTTCTGGACCCCAATGCAAAATATACAAGAGGGCCCCCACCTGCCATTTATAATACTAGTAGTTTCATATGTGGCAGGACAGCCTTTGGGATCCCTCAGGCTTCTGGGCCCGTTAGCTGCTGCTACCTCTGCACCCCTATAGCTATGCTCCTGGGCCCCAACACCTAATGATGGGAAACAGAAAGATAAGTAGCAATAATGAATGATATAAATAATACCGCCATCGATCAGGGCAGCGCCATCGATCAGGGCAGCGCCATCTATCAGGGCAGCGCCATCTATCAGGGAAGCGCCATCCATCAGGGAAGCGCCATCCATCAGGGCAGCGCCATATACCGCCAGATGGCAGAAAACGTTATTTCCTTTACAAAAGATACGCTGTTCTTGCAGCTCCGTGGCCCCCCTTAGCCTCTGGGCCCCAGGCTGTTATGGATATAGTAAGGAGGCCATAGCCGCTGTCACCCTGCTTTCTGGAGCGGGGTGCCCTTTCCTTTGTGAACCCTACAAGGAGTTAATGGAGGGCGGCGTGGCTTCGGCAGGCGCCGGGTTAATGTAGTAATGAGTGTTTACACCGCTTGGACCACGTCAGGACATCGCCTGGAATTATTTCCACACCAGCGCAGACTCGCAATCAGCAGAAATCAGAGCTCGATGGCCCAGATTTACTAACCACAAGAAAGTCCCGCGGGCACCGCCGCCCCGACCCAGCACAATGGCCCTCCCGAAAGTTCTGCCCCCCAGCTTGAGACTCAGTGCGGCTGTCATTTTGTTTTCTGTTTCTGGGAGAGAGATATGAGATAAATAGATAGATAGATAGGAGATAGATAGATGGATATGAGATGATGGATATGAGAGACAGATAGATAAAACGTTGAAAGAAAAAAATGCGGGCAGTAACGCTCATAGGTATGAACGTGTCATGCACTCATGGGCTGTATGGTGATAAGTTTATTTACTTAAAAGATACATACAAAATTAAAAACCTAAAACCCTACGCGTTTTGTAGCTCCATACCGGCACCGGATATCCCTGATGAAGTGCGGGCTACGAACGTTTTATCTAATCACCACGAGGTTTCTTCCACGTGGTAGCCTAGGATCGCAGAGCTTCCGAGTTTCAGAGCTCCAAACTGATCAGATAATCTGATACGAGTGTTGTGCCTCTTAATTTTACTCACAACATAAAAAGGTGAGCAAATTTATCATTTGTGATGCCTATCTAATCAAACGTATATCACTATTGTGCGCCTTTTTTTCCTTTTTTTTTTTTTATATACTACTAGATAGATAGATAGGAGATAGATAGATAGGCGAGAGATAGATAGATATAGATAGATGGAGATAGATAGATGATAGATAGATAATAGATAGATAGAGATGAGACATATGAGTCATAGATAATAGGAGATAGATAGATAGATAGATAGATAATGAGAAAGAGTAGATAGATAGGAGAGTAGATAGATAGATAGGGTAGAGATAGCTAGCTAGATAGGAGATAGATAGATAGATAGATAGATAGATAGATAGGAGATAGATAGATAGATAGATAGATAGATAGATAGGAGATAGATGGATAGCTAGATATGAGATAGATAGATAGGAGATAGATAGATAGATAGATAGATAGAGAGATAGATAGGAAATAGATAGGGGATAGATAGATAGATATGAGAGATAGATAGATATGAGAGATAGATAGATATGAGAGATAGGAGATAGATAGATAGATAGCTATGAGAGAATAATTAGTAATCCAGAAAATCCGTTTATCCAGACATCTGATAATCCAGCACCTATTTGTTCCCATTGATTCCAGATTAGAGGAATTTTACAGCCTATAGGACAGTTCAGCCTGAGCCTCAGCTGCATCTGATTCACCAGAGTCATGGAAGCCAAATCAAACACGCCGCCCCCCCGAGGAGTCCCCTAAGCAGGAGCAGATTGCCCAAGAAAAATGAAACATTAACCTCTTAGCGTCTCCGTATCGAGCGAAGCAATAAAACCGCCTGGAAACACACATCGGAGCCCCCGGGGGCCCCACATTTATAGGAAATCCAATAAAAGCCAGAGAACAAATAGCTGGGGCTCCCAGCGGCTCAGCCCGCGGCCAATAAAATCCGGTCAGATGGGAAGGGGGACAGCGAGAGGCCCCGAGAAAAAGAAACATCAAGAAGCCGGAGCGCGGCCGCCCCCGCGCCAACAACGCCGGGGAGACGCAGGTAGCAAAAAAAACAAGCGCTACAATGAACAGGATGGAAAGGACTGAGCGCAGGGGGTCCCCCCAAACTGAGGCCTCTACAAGGCCCCCGGCACTAACCTGTAAAAGGTGATATATGGCAGTATTATTTATATCTCTCTAATATATGGTGCTATTATTTATACCTCCCTGATATATTGCAGAATACAGCACAAAAATGGTAGAACGGGCGCTCGTTTCATGCCGCCTGCGCACTGATATATAGCGGTATTATTTATACCTCTGATATATGGTGGTATTATTTAAACCTGTCGGATATACGGCTATCTATTTATATTTCCCTAATTGACGGTATTATTATCTCCCTGATATATTGCGGTTTATTATATTATATATCTGTAAATACCCTGATATATGACGGTATTATTTATATCTCCTGATATATAGCAGTATTATTTATATCTCCCTGATATATAGCAGTATTATTTATACCTCCTGATATATGGGGGTATTATTTATATCTCCCTGATATATAGCAGTATTATTTATATTTATATGACCTATTATATATCTCTCTGATATATGGCGGTATTATTTATACCTCTCGATTTGCGTATATTAACTCGAATGCGGTATTATTTATTCCTCTCTTATATATGGCGGCATTATTTATACCTCTCTGATATATGACGGTATTATTTATACCTCTCTGATATATGGTGGAATTATTGCTTTTATACTGTGTTTTTAGTTTATTGTCATTAGGTGGTGGGGCCCTGTCTCATTTTGTTATGGGATCCTATGACATCTAGTTACCATGCACATGATCTCTAATGCCAGGGAGGGAAGGAGTTGGACACATAATATAGCTTATCTCCCAATTGTCCCTCTTTTGGAGGGACAGTCCCTACTTTTTACTCAAATTCTTTGAATTTCTTAAAGGGACACTTCCACAAGACGGGAGTTATTTCTGTTAAAACCAGTATTTCTGGAAAACAATTATTTTTCCGAATTTTTCTTGTCCTTCTGTAGCTGTGAGATTAAACTTCTGAGTGTCCCGACTTCCACCCGCAGAGCTGAGTGAGGGCTCGTTTTTTGCGGGCTGTGTAGTTTTTATCGGGACTATTTTGGGAGACAGGCGGCTTTTTGATTACTTTCTATTCCAACTTTCGGGGGATGTGAGATGACACAAAACAGCAGTTTTGGAGCCTGGAATGTTTTTCCTATCCCGGTGTTCATTGTTCGGGATGAATGACGTCATATTTTAACAGATCGCACTTTTACCGACGCGACGTCACCAATTATGGGAAACCTTTTAATTTTGCTTACTTGTGAAATGGCAAAGAGGGGGGGATCTGAATTGAAATTTTTTTTTTTTTTTTTACGTTTTTGAAAAAAATCTATTTACCCTTGTACTTGTAGTCCCCTTAGGGTACTTGAGCACTAGGAGGTTCAATTGTATACAATAATGCAGGAGCGTGTACCAGGATGGCGCTTCTATTACTTGCTGTCTGAGACAGGATGTAATAGGAGCAGTAACGTGGCAGCTACAGAGGTCTTCATTATGCTTTCAACATCCATGGCAGCTGCTCGGCGCCCCGCAGTCTCGTTACGGCACAGGAGGGACAGTGCGCAGCATCGTTCCTCATTCACTAGGAGGACACAGCATCTGAGGGATTAAACAGCAGGGATCGGAGCTGGGGCTGGTCCCAGCTATTGGGAACAGGTGTCAGCTGCATCTAACATCCGGCACTGGCCGCCTATGGAGCCGGTTCAGCAGGTACATCCCGGTCTACAATGGCCGCAATGGTCCCCAAATCCCAGCGGGAACAGGATTGCAGTCAGGGAATGTACATACCTGTGTCCTCATTCACTGACAGCAAGCACGGATCCTGAAGATGGCGACGGCCTGGAACACAAAGTCTGGTGCAAAATTGTTAAACTTTCAATTTACATAGAGATATATAGAGACCCGGCAATGCTGCTCTGGTTCATCAGTTTGGGAGTCCGGAGGATGATGGGAGCTGGAGGATGATGGGAGCTGGAGGACGATGGGAGCTGGAGGACGATGGGGCTTTTATCTGAGAGACTCCTTTCTGCCTAATTCACAGTCGCACCAGTAGATGGCAGTAGATGTCTGCATTTAATGGGACACTGAATTTACTTGCACTTTTGCTCCCAGGGTTTATATTTAGATATTATTACTATGGAATATTTGGTTTGGAGCATTTGTCTGCAGAGGAATAAATCAGAATATTGAAGCCTCCATTATTCTTCAGCGTCTATCGTGTATGTTCTGCTGCTGGTCGCTGTGTGCTGAGACTCTGTGACACATTACTTACCTAGTATATAGATAGATGATATATACTTGGCCCCCTGTGACCTTGGCCCCTGATGGTCGGTGGGATCTAGACCTTGGCCCCTGGTGGTGGGTGGGATCTAGACCTTGGCCCCTGGTGGTCAGGTGGGCATCTAGACCTTGGCCCCTGGTGGTCGGTGGCATCTAGACCTTGGCCCTGGTGGGTCGGTGGGCATCTAGACCTTGGCCCCTGGTGGTCAGTGGCATCTAGACCTTGGCCCCTGGTGGTCAGTGGCATCTAGACCTTGGCCCCTGGTGGTCAGTGGCATCTAGACCTTGGCCCCTGGTGGTCAGTGGCATCTAGACCTTGGCCCCTGGTGGTCAGTGGCATCTAGACCTTGGCCCCTGGTGGTCAGTGGCATCTAGACCTTGGCCCCTGGTGGTCAGTGGGATCTAGACCTTGGCCCCTGGTGGTCAGTGGGATCTAGACCTTGGCCCCTGGTGGTCAGTGGCATCTAGACCATGGCCCCTGGTGGTCGGTGGCATCTAGACCATGGCCCCTGGTGGTCGGTGGTATCTAGACCATGGCCCCTGGTGGTCGATGGTATCTAGACCATGGCCCCTGGTGGTCAGTGGTATCTAGACCATGGCCCCTGGTGGTCAGTGGTCTAGACCTGGCCCCTGGTGGTCAGTGGCATCTAGACCATGGCCCCTGGTGGTCAGTGGCATCTAGACCATGGCCCCTGGTGGTCAGTGGTATCTAGACCATGGCCCCTGGTGGTCAGTGGTATCTAGACCATGGCCCCTGGTGGTCAGTGGTATCTAGATCTTGGCCCCTGGTGGTCAGTGGTATCTAGATCTTGGCCCCTGGTGGTCAGTGATAGGAGTGTAGGGTTCCTGAGTATTAAGCAGAAATTACCTGGTGACGTTTATTTCTACAAACGACAATGTAGAAATAAACTAAGAAAATAACTAAACTATTCTACAGCAACATCCGGAGCTGCCTCAGTAAAACTGGAATATCCAGACTAATATAAACACCAGGGGCGGAGCCAGAATATATATATAACCCATAATAAATATATAAATAGAAAGCTGTTCGACCGGAATTTGGATAAACACTGATATCATTACAACTAATATAGCAGTAAGGAAGATCCAAGCAACCTGAATTACCAATACATTTATAACTAGAGGACAGTATTATAGTAGTTTATATTCTTGTACATGGGGGCAGTATTATAGTATTTATATTCTTGTACATGGGGCAGTATTATAGTAGATATATTCTTGTACATTTGGGAGCAGTATTATAGTAGTTATATTCTTGTACATGGGGGCAGTATTATAGTAGATATATTCTTGTACATGGGGGCAGTATTATAGTAGTTATATTCTTGTACATAGGGACAGTATTATAGTAGATATATTCATGCACATAGGAGCAGTATTATAGTAGTTATATTCTTGTACATAGGGGCAGTATTATAGTAGTTATATTCTTGTACATAGGGGGCAGTATTATAGTAGTTATATTCTTGTACATAGGGGGCAATATTATAGTAGTTATATTCTTGTACATAGGGGCAGTATTATAGTAGTTATATTCTTGTACATAGGGGCAGTATTAAAGTTAGTTATATTTCTTGTACATAGGGACAATATTATAGTAGTTATATTCTTGTACATAGGGGACAATATTATAGTAGTTATATTCTTGTACATAGGGTCAGTATTATAGTAGTTATATTCTTGTACATAGGGGCAGGATTATAGTATTTCTATTCTTGTAGATGTGGGCCGTATTATAGTAGTTATTTTCTTGTACATAGGGTGCAGTATTATAGTATTTATATTCTTGTACATGGGGGCAGTATTATAGTAGTTATATTCTTGTACATAGGGGGCAGTATTATAGTATTTATATTCTTGTACATAGGGGCAGTATTATAGTAGTTATATTCCTGTACATAGGGGACAGTATTATAGTAGTTATATTCTTGTACATAGGAGCAGTATTATAGTAGTTATATTCTTGTATATAGGGGCAGTATTATAGTAGTTATATTCTTGTACATAGGGGCAGTATTATAGTAGTTATATTCTTGTACATAGGAGCAGTATTATAGTAGTTATATTCTTGTACATAGGAGCAGTATTATAGTAGTTATATTCTTGTACATAGGGGGCAGTATTATAGTAGTTATATTCTTGTACATAGGGGGACAATATTATAGTAGTTATATTCTTGTACAGAGGGGGCTGTATTATAGTTGTTTTATTCCTGTACATAGGGGGGCTCAGTATTTTAGTAGTCTATATTTCTTGTAAATTAGGAGAGTATGATTAGTAGTTATATCTTGTACATAGAGGGCAGTATTTATAGTAGTTCATATTCTGGTGTCATAGGGGACAGCATTTTATAGTAGTTATATTGTGACATAGGGGGAAGTATTTAGTTTTTATATTCTTGTACTTTGGGAGCAGTATTATTAGTAGTTATATTCTTGTTCATGAGGGCAGTATTATCGTGTTATTTCTTGTATAGAGCAGTAGATTATAGTAGTTATAGTCTTGTACATAGGGCAGTATTTTTAGTAGTTCTAATCTTGTACTTAGGGGTCAGTATTATAGTAGTTCTATTCTTGTACAGTTGGGGCAGTATTATAGTAGTTATATTCTTGTATATTGAGGGCAGTATTATTGTATATATATATTCTTGTACATAAGTAGCAATATTGTTCCAAAGGAAATTTTCTTTCTAGACAGTGACACCTATATAACAGTTTTTGTAGTTCCATTGGTCACATCAGCATGACGTTCCACAATGTGCCTTGTCCTATAATGAATTCTATCATAACACCCATGATTCATGATTAATATTTGGTTGGTTTCTTTTTTGATGCAGTCTTTTGTAGCCAGTAGTTGATTCAAGAGGAATGGGACATATAATGAAATTGCTTACACTCCTCCTTTTTTATTGATCCAGTTTTGGCTTTGGCTCAAAATAATGCATCAAAAACTGTTCAGCGTTTTCCCAAAGAATGCTGAATGTGAAAGCAATCTGAATGTGTTCTTAAAAGACATGAAGACCGGGCAGGAGCACAAAGCTGATAATCCCTCCCTGTGTAATAACATTCGCCCCAAGGGGGTGATTATCAACTTGTAAAACAAATGTATGCGCTGAAGCCAGAGAAATGAATAAGGCGTCTTCTTAGATTTACTCAGTGATTGCCGGGAGCGAAAACTTCTGTACATCAGAACTGGAATAAATGGTTGGTTCTTATGGAGCACAACAAACAACATTAACAATTTCAATGGCCTCATGCATAATTATATCCATTGATCAAATTGGTCTAAATTTCTACCAGTTACATTATTGATAGGGATGTGATCTCTAACTTAGGTAAGGCTTGATTTTGCTTTACAATACTGTGTTCTGCATAACCCGTTGTACAACTATACAGCCCCCTGTGTACAAGAATATAACTACTATAATACTGCCTCCTATGTACAAGAAAGTTAACTTACTCTAATACTGCCCCCGATTTACAAGTATAAACTACAATAATACTGCCCCCATGTACATAAGAATCTAACTACTATTAATACTGCCTCTATGTACAAGAATATAACTACTAATTTATGCTCCTATGTGCATTATAACACTACTATTAATATTGCCCATATGTACATGATATCACTTCTATAATACTGCCCCCCTATGTACAGAATTTAATCTACTATTATGCCCCATGTACAAGGAATATAACTACTTTTATTACTGTCCTATTGTACAAGAATATAGCTATCTATAATACTGCCGCTCTATATACCAAAGAATATAACTTCACTTAATACTGCCCCTTATGTACAAGAATATAACTACTTAATACAAACACCTCATGTACAAGAATATAACTACTATAATACTGCCCCTATGTACAAGATATATAACTACTATAATTCTGCCCTTATGTTCAAGAATATAACTACTTAAATACTTGCCCATAGTACAAGAATATAACTAATATAATACTGCCTCTATGTACATAGTATATAACTACTATAATATGCTCCTTTGTGCAATATACTACTATAATTAATGCCTATATGTACAAGAATACTAACTACTATAATTACTGCCCCCTATTTCAAGAATATAACTACTATAATACTGCCCCCATGTATCAAGAAATAAACTATTAATACTGCCCCTATGTACAAGAATATAACTACTATAATACTGCTCCTATGTACAATATAACTACTATAATACTGCCCCTATGTACAAGAATATAACTACAAGATAAAAAGATATAATCTAGTTCAGTCTGTTATACTACAGAGAATGGGGCAGATTTATCAAAGCAGTTGCGCCAGAATTCTGGCTCCATTTGCACCAGAAACCAGCTTTTCGCCACATTTACTATGTGTTTTAGACAGTTTCAGACACTTCTGCGCCTCGCCCGACAAAAAGGGCGTGGTCCCGCAAAAAGGGGCGTGGTTTCGCGGTGAAAGGGGCGAGGCTTAAGTGCGACCAAAAGTGCGCCCAGATTTTGTCGGCGTTTCTGGTGTGAAAGTAAGACAACTTAATTGTGGTACAGAGTTAAACAGTTCTAACCTGCACCAGATTTATCAACACTATGATAAATGTGGCGCATTATAAAACTGTCTAGTCTAACTTTACACTGTGTAAAAGTAAGACACTATTGATAAATCTGCCCCAATATTCTTCTTTTAAGGGAAATATTCCTTCTCAACTTCAGTCCAGCAATAGGAATAAATCCCTGGATCAGCGCCTCTTCTCCAGAATCCTGGTCACTATAACTTGTTATATTACATCTAGAAATGTATCCAGACCCTTCTCCAGAATCCCGGTCACTATAACTTGTTATATTATTACATCTAGAAATGTCTCCAGACCCTTCTCCAGAATCCTGATCACTATAACTTTTCTATATTACATCTAGAAATGTCTCCAGACCCTTCTCCAGAATCCGGTCACTATAACTTGTTATATTATTACATCTAGAAATGTCTCCCGACCCCTCTCCAGAATCCCGGTCACTATAACTTGTTCTATTATTACATCTAGAAATGTATCCAGACCCTTCTCCAGAATCCTGGTCACTATAACTTGTTCTATTATTACAACTAGAAATATATCCAGAACCTTCTCCAGAATACATGTCACTATAACTTGTTATATTATTACATCTAGAAATGTACCAGACCCTTCTCCAAATCCCGTCACTATAACTTGTTATATAATTACATCTAGAAATGTATTCAGACCCTTCTCCAGAATCCCGTCACTATAACTTGTTTAATTATTACATCTAGAAATGTCTCCAACCCCTCTCCAAATCCCGGTCACTATAACTTGTTCTATTATTCCCATCTAGAAATGAATCCAGACCCTTCTCCAGAATCCCGGTCACTATAACCTGTTATATTATTAAAACAAGAAATGTATACAGACCCTCCAGAATTTCCTGGTCACTATAACTTGTTCTATTATTACATCTAGAAATATATCCAGACCCTTCTCCAAACCCTGGTCACTATAACTTTTTTTTCTATTATTACATTAGAAAGTTCCAGCCCTTCTCCAGAATCCTGGTCATATAAATTGTTTAAAATTATTACTCTAGAAAATAATCCAGACCCTTCTCCAGAACCCTGGTCACTAAACTGGTTCTATTATTCATCTAGAAATGTATCCAGACGCTTCTCCAGAATCCCGGTCACTATAACTTGTTATTTTTATTACATCTAGAAATGTCTCCAGACCCTTTTTGAACTCTGTCAGTGAATTCACCATGACAAGTTCCTCTGGCAGAGAGTTCCACAGTCTCACTGCTCTTACAGTAAAGAATCCCTTTCTCTGTTTATGTAGAAACCTTCTTTCCTATAGATGTTGAAGATGCTCCTTTGTTCTGGATACAGTCTTGGGTATGAATAGATCCTGGGAGAGATCTCTATATTGACTCCTGATATATTTATACATATTTATTAGGTTGTCGGAAGCCGTCTTTTCTAACTCAATTATCCCAGTTGTGCATGTACTGACTGGAGGATCCATGGATGTGGTATACGTCGCTGCTGGATGCCGCGGTTTCGCCTGCTCGGTTTTGCTTCGTGTATTGTTGTTATTTTTATTGCTCTGTGAGTTTCACATTTGCAGGGAATAGACTCTGACACGACTTTGCTCAGTTCCTGGCGATTCCCTTTCAGATGAGAGACACCATGTAACGTATATAACTATGAGCGGTGACATTCTCCGCGCCTCGTATTCTCTGTCCAGGAACAAATAGGTTTGGGATGAAGGATCTTGAATAAGAATCTTCTCATTAATCCGCCTCTTGTCCCCACCAGGGCTTTACTTTGTTGTCACTGAGAAGTGAAGCTCATAGGAGCCAATGACATAAATTTACATAAATCTCCGTTCACATCAGGTACCAGGAATAGTAAGAGATAACTGGAGACTGTGGAGGGAACTGGGCTAAAAGTGATAATTACAGGGGTTTCCTGGTGTTATGTAAATTATGCTCAGTCACTTTATAATGAACTGTGCAGATCTATAGGGAGACATGTTTGGAACTTTTCACATCTATTTTCCAATGTATAATGCACCTGAATGTATGAAAGTGGTTTTTTGTGCGTCATAAATGGCGTCTAAAGTCCCCGCCCCTCGCCTGTGTGTTTGGTGCATTACGGAACTTAGACGCATTAGTAATGCCCCAAACATGTATAAAGGCTATAGACAGGCTGGAAATAAGAGAAGTCATTAGACTAGCATGTCAGTGATAGAAACTATGATACTGATCCTGCTTGGAGGACCACAGGTCCCAGCAATACCTGTGCTGTGCTGGCTCTTGCTGTATGTAGAATAAAGGCTGAGAGCAGCAAAAATACATTTCAAATTTAATGTAGTAAAATTTAAAAATGGTAAAATCTGAACAACATCATCAATGGTTATTTAATGTAAAATTAGTTTTAGATTCTATTCATTTTAAATACATTTTATTGGAGATATTTTTATATTTTTGGGATATTATAGATTTTTAGATAAATTTTATAGGATAATTTTTTAATTAAATTTACTATAGTTTGATCATTATAATAAATTACTTTTTATTAATGCACTGGTGGAAGTTGAGAAATATTGGTTATTTTTTCCCCTTACAGCAAATCTAGCTCCATTGCGACTCCTCGGCTCAGGCAGAGCACATTGACATAGGTCTGCCTGTCCGAGCAGTGACATAGGTCTGCCTGTCCGAGCAGTAATGCGCGTAGTTGTGCCGAACCACATTAATAGATGTGTCTGATATTACGAGTGTGGTGCGACACCCCCAGAACACCCCCAGACACCCCCTCATGTTCAGAAAGTGTTGTCTTACGAACAATGCGCCGAACACATTAATTAGGGGCGTTAGACATCATAGCCACTCACTTTGGCGCATTTTACACCAGAAGAGGGTGAAAACCCCGATCATACAGGTCTCCTTTAATGTTTCAGTTTCTTATCATCTGAAAGATCTCTGCTTGCTGTCAGCAAATGGTAACACTTTTTAAACATGAAGGTTTATTACAGTTGTATCTAGTCTAAGCAGTCTTCTCTGTGTTACAAATTCTGGACTAAGGGCGCGTCCCCACGGCAGAGACCAATACCAGTCGGGTTATCCGACTGGTATTTGCACTGTTTTGGGGCCGTGCACACGGCTGCAGGGGGGCGGCTTTTCTCTGCGGTTTGCGGACAAAAGCCCTTCCCCTTCACATTGACGTGTTCATATTCCGCCCGAAAACCGGGCAGAAGAATGAACATGTTCAATGTTTTTCGGACCGCCGGCGGTCTAAAAAACCATCCGGCGGACGTGCGGACCACTGCAACAGATTTTCCATAGACGTCCGTTCTAGGGTTTGACAGGCGGTTTACAGACAGTTTTCAAGACCGAAAACCGTCTGTAAAACTGTCCAAAAACCCGTGCCGTGGGGACAAGGCCTAAGGGTGCTTTCACACGGAGCAGTTTTTGGTGCTTTTTCATATATTCATTGTTGCAGTCCCGTTTATCTAAATGTAAGAGCAGCGCACTCCAAAATTAGTGCATTTTGCGGCGCCCGTAGCACTTTGTAATGCGCCCAAGATGTGAGGGTGTTTTGGGGGCATCGCACCACAACTATAGGATTGTACACATTTACGACTGGAGGACGGCAAAACTGGGCGCATTACTGCTGCAACAGCCAGACCGAGTTACAAGGGTTTTACCTGAGCCTGAATTGACATTTTGGAGCTAGAAAGCGCCACATCTATGACCCGCCATAGAACAGGTTCATAAATTCAGGCACCTTGTACACTACTAATGTGCGCAATAAAACATATATGTCGCCCTAAGTGGGCACATAATATCATCCCTCAGGATCTAGATAGTGCCACTCTACAGAGCTCAAATAACACCACCAAACAACATTGCCATAGAGTGACCATATGAGAACCGCACGGAATCCCGATAGTGCCCAATAACAACCTAACATTCCCAATTTTAAAACCAACACAGGTCAAAAAAATTGCCTACAGGACACATACCTCATCTTTTTGGGCCCCAGAAAAAACCCCCATAAAGGCTTTAAAAGTAGCTCCAAAAAGGGTCCCGAAGGGACAGCAAAAACCCCGGGCCAAAAAAAAGCTATACATTGTCAACATATACCGCCACATAGTACAAAAACCAATGCCTAACAATGACACATAGTATCATCTTTCTGGCCCTAGATAGTACCACCATAAAGAGCTTGAAAAGTACCTCCAAACAGGATCCAGATAGTACCGCCAAACAGACAAAATAACAGATTAGTATTGTGCCCAATAACAGCGCTATACAGTTGTCAAGCAATACCGCCACATAGTATCAAAAACCAATGCCTAACAATGAGCACATAGTATCATCTTTCAGGCCCTAGATAGTACCACCATAAAGAGCTTGAATAATACCTCCACACAGGATCCAGATATTACCGCCAAACAGAGACCAAATAGTATTGTGCCCAATAACAGCTCTATACAGTTGTCAAGCAATATCGCCACATAGTATAAAAAACACTGCCTAACAATGAGCAAATAATATCATCTTTCAGGCCCTAGCTAGTACCACCATATAGGGAACAAGTAACAACTCAGTACAGTGCCCAATAACAACACTATATAGTTCCCAAGCAACACCGCCAAGTAGTATAAAAAAAACTACCTAAAAGTGAGTATAAAAAACATATTTCAGGGTTACTTTGGAGAGCACAAAACCACCAAAACAACATTGCCGTATACTGACCACAAGAGAGCATTCTACAGGATCCAGATAGTACCACCATATAGAGACCAAATAACAACTCAATATTGTGCCCAGTAACAACTTTATACAGTTGTCAAGTAAAACCGCCACATAGTATCAAAATACACTGCTTAACAATGAGCAAATAATATCATCTTTCAGGCTCTATATAGTACCGCTATATAGAGACCAAATAACAATAACAACTCTATACAGTTGTCAAGTAATGCCGCCACATAGTATCAAAATACACTGCCTAACAATGAGCAAATAATATCATGTTTCAGGCCCAATATATTACCGCCATATAGGGACCAACTAACAACTCAGTACAGTGCTCAATAACAACCCTATACAGTTCTCAAGTAATACTGCCACATAGTATCAAGAAACACTGCCTAAAAGTGAGCACGTAACATCACTCCATGTGCCCAGTAACAACTCTATACAGTTGTCAAGTAATACCGCCACATAGTATCAAAAAACACTGCTTAACAATGAGCAAATAATATCATCTTTCAGGCTCTAGATAGAACCACCATACAGGGACAAAGTGAAAACTTTGTATAATGTCCAACAACACCTCACCGTTCTCAGTTAATATCACCGCCAAGTATAAAGAAATACTGCAGAACAATTAGCACATAACATATTTCAGTGTTACTTTTGAGAGCTTAAAGGGGTTGTCTCACTTCAAAAATTAACTTACAACATGTAGGAAATGGTAATTGAATACTTTTTCCAAATATATTGCTTTTTTTTTTATTTGTTGAGGAGATAAGAGAGATTTTATCTGCTCTGAGTGCACATAGGTTTCTCTGATGACCGTGCTGCTCTCCCCTTCTCTCTCTGCTTCTTGTCTTATCTGAGAGCAGGGAGTGACATCACCCCAGGTCACCACACAGGGTGCCAGCAGCTTGAGAACAGAGTGTGTTATCTCTAACAAACAAAGGAGACTAATTTTTACATTGAGCTCTGAAGTCCTCTGCTCTATAAATAAGATCTCCTGCTCTTATATCAGTGCAATAATAGGAGCTGTGAATACGGAGCGGATATGCTATTCACCGCTATAGAACCACCCACAGCCGAACTAGACAGGAAGCATGAATCTGAAGCTGCTTGCGGCTTTGCGGAACGACATGGTGAGACAATCCCTTTAGATCGGTGGTGTTCTAACTGCGGCCCTCCAGCTGTTGGGAAACTACAACTCCCATCATGAATTTACATAATGTATAACAGTGGGCATGATGGGAGTTGTAGTTTCCCAACAGCTGGAGGGCCGCAGTTTGAAGACCACTGATCTAAAGGGATTGTCTCACCATGTCAAAGCCACAAGCAGCTTTAGATTCAGGCTTCCTGGGCATGATGGGAGTTGTAGTTTCCCGACAGCTGGAGGGCCGCAGTTTGAAGACCACTGATCTAAAGGGATTGTCTCACCATGTCAAAGCCACAAGCAGCTTTAGATTCAGGCTTCCTGGGCATGATGGGAGTTGTAGTTTCCCGACAGCTGGAGGGCCGCAGTTTGAAGACCACTGATCTAAAGGGATTGTCTCATCATGTCAAAGCCACAAGCAGCTTTAGATTCAGGCTTCCTGGGCATGATGGGAGTTGTAGTTTCCCAACAGCTGGAGGGCCGCAGTTTGAAGACAAATGATCTAAAGGGATTGTCTCACCATGTCAAAGCCACAAGCAGCTTTAGATTCAGGCTTCCTGGGCTTGATGGGAGTTGTAGGTCCGCAATTGCTGGAGGGCCGCAGTTTGAAGACCACTGATCTAAAGGGATTGTCTCACCATGTCAAAGCCACAAGCAGCTTTAGATTCAGGCTTCCTGGGCTTGATGGGAGTTGTAGTTTCCCAACAGCTGGAGGGCCGCAGTTTGAAGACCACTGATCTAAAGGGATTGTCTCACCATTGTCAAAGCCACAAGCAGCTTTAGGTTCAGGCTTCCTGGGCAATGGGATTTTGTAGTTTCCCCAACAGCTGGAGGGCCGCAGTTTGAAGACAATGATCAAAAGGGGATTGTCTCACCATGTCAAAGCCACAAGCAGCTTTAGATTCAGGCTTCCTGGGCTTGATGGGAGTTGTAGTTTCCCAGCAGCTGGAGGGCCGCAGTTTGAAGTCCACTGCTTTAGATAGTGCCACCAAACAACTTTGCCATGTACCGACCACAAGAGAGCCTTCTACATTATCCAGATCGCACCGCCATACAGAGGCCAAGTAACAACTCGATATAGTGCCCAATCAGAACACTATAATAATACCGCCACATTGTATCCAAATCAGCAATAACCAAGGTATAACAATTGTGACTCAGGAGGAGTGAAGGAAATTGGATGGTGGAGCATTGGCCCCATTTGCTTTACCTTAGGGCCCCCTATTTTGGAGCATACAGTAGTCCATGGTCACATGATCCTCAGGAGACCTAAACCGGCCCGTTTAATCCGCACGCGGAACATTTTGTGCTCTGGATGTTGTGCTGCCGACTTGTAGCTTCATTTCCACTCTACTGCTCATCGGCGGAACAACATAAATGTACTTAAAATGGAAATGTTGTCCCTGGGAGGGTCGTACGGATCGTCTCGTGCACCAGGTTAGACGTTCCCCGTGTAATTGCAGCAATGCCTTCCCCTCGTCACGCTACAGTGCGGCGCACACGCAGGGTTTGATCTTAATACATTTTGTCTGGGCTACAAGGTCCCCCTACGGACTATGACGGCGGCTGTCAGCTGCTCTCACATTTAACAAGTCTCGCCCGGGCGTCTTCCTATACGATGTGCATGAATCTGCCACGCGGTGCTCAGCGGCACTAATTGGAACAGACGATCGGAAAAACATCTGGATGTGGGAAGGCGCCGACGAGGAGGCAGCTGCCGGGACGCTGATCTCAGCGCAGCGGACCGACTGGTTCATTAACAAGTAGCAGGTACATGGCCAGGAGCGGTCCTACAGGGCACCAACCCAGGGGGCGCCGCAGGAAGCAACAAGAATCATTAGCGGATGTTTGTGCTGCAGTCCCCTACCTCTATCACACGGGTGAAAATACTATTTTGCAATTCATTAGTCTTATTATCTGCTCCTGGGAAAGCTGGGTATAACCAGTATGACTGATAGGATCTTGAATCCGGTAATATAGGGCTCATATAATAGCATTATACAGAGCCTACAATATACTGCCAGGCAGAGCATAAATGCTGCCACACAGATCCAAAATAATGCTGCTTGTCACAACCTAATAATACTGCCATACAGATGCTAAATAATACTGCTATATACAAGCGAAAAATACTGCTATACAGATCCGAAATAATGCTGCCAGTCACAACCTAATAATACTGCCAAATAGATTCTAAGTATACTGCTCGTCAAAATCTAATAATATTGCCATACAAATGCTAAATAATACTGCTATACACAACCTATTAATACTACCACACAGGCTAAGTAATACTGCTATACACAACCTAATAATACTGCCATACAGGCTAAGTAATACTGCTACATACATCCTAAAAATACTGTCATACAGATCCTAAGTAATACTGCTCGTCACAACCAAAAAATACTGCCAAACAGACCCTAAGAAATACTGCTCGTCACAATCTAATAATTCCGCCATACAGATGCTAAGTAATACTGCAATACACAACCTAATAATACTGCCATACAGATGCTAAGTAATACTGCAATACACAACCTAATAATACTGCCATACAGATGCTAAGTAATACTGCAATACACAACCTAATAATACTGCCATACAGATGATAAATAATACTGCTATATACAACCTAAAAATACTGCCAAACAGATCCTAAGAAATACTGCTATATACAACCTAAAAATACTGCCAAACAGATCCTAAGAAATACTGCTATATACAACCTAAAAATGCTGCCACCCAGATCCAAAATAATACTGCAATATACGACCTAAACATACTGCCATTCAAATTCTAAGTAATACTGCTCGTCACAACCTAATAATACTCCCATACAGATCCTAAGAAATACTGCAATACATAACCTAAATACTGCCATTCAGATGCAAAATAATATACGTTTCACAACATAAATAATACAGTCATATAGTTCATATAGTGGAAATACCGCTATACTGATCCTAAATAATATTGTCATGCAGATCCTTCACAATATTTGTATACAGATCCCAAGTAATGCTACAATATAAATCCTAAGTAATACTGCAATACAGAATCTTAATAATACTGCCATACAGATCCTAAATAATACTGCAATACACAATCTTAATAATACTGCCATACAGATCCTAAATACTACCGCCATACACAACTCAAATAATACTACTATACAGATCCCAAATAATACAGTAACAGACAACCTTAATAGTACCGGCATAAAGATTCTAACTACTACCATAATGATCCTAAACAATACTGCCATATTTAACCTTAATAATACTGCCATATCTAGCCTAACACTGCCATGCAAATCCTAAATAATACTGTCATATAGAGTCTAAACAATACTGCCATACACATCCTAAATAATACTGCCATACGCAGCCTAAATAATGCCATGCAGATCCTAAATAATACTGCCATGCAGATCCTACATAATACTGCCATACAGATCCTAATGATGTATGACAACAATCTCATGATGTATGACAAGGAATCCCGGCTCCCCTGCGCTTTTCAGCTACAGGGGGCGGGCAACCTTTAATCCTAGTTTTTTTAAAGGGGGTTGTCCCTCTACAAAGATTAGTTTTCCCAACTTTTTAAGGGAAACATAAATAAAGACATTTCCAAATATGATTGCTTTTTTTCTTTTTTTTTGTTAAGGAGCTACAAGGATTTTATCCCCTTCTGACTCTCTTGTTCTCCAACTGACTCCTTCTCCCCTTCTTTTTGGGTTCTTTTCTGATGGGGAAATTTGGACTTTAAATCACACAGGTCACATTGGCAACAGCCCCGGAAACCCCTTGGACAGGGGAGAGTTTTGTTTGTTTTCTGATCTTTCGGGAAAAAAAGATTAATTACTGCTGTTTATTAAATCTAAGCTGTCAGGCCCAGGGAAGTTTCTGAGTTAATCTAATTACAGAGGTCTGAATCATGGAGCTCATTTTGCTTATTACAGACAGCTTGACGGGGAAAGGGGACAGAGCAAAGCGCTTTTTTCCTTTCCCATGCACCCTATGAAGTTTTGGGAGATGAGAAAACCCCCCAAATTTAAAAAACGAATTCACCCCCTTTTAAACCCCCTTAACCCGGGGAACCCCTTGAAAAGTGGGTTAAGGGAAAAAAATTTTTTTTTAGTTTTGCCCCCTTTCGTTTAAACAGTTGTAACTTTTTTATTTTTTCAATGAGCAGTTTTGGGGCCCTCGTTTTATTTTGAAAAGTTGTACTTTAGGGGGGAAATTTTTTAATTTCCCACCTAAAAGAAATTGCAAAATTTTTTTTTTTTTTTTTTTTAAAATATTTTTTGGGTCTTTTACTTTTTTTTTTTTTTACCCCAAATTCACATTTCCATTAAAAAACTTGTTAGTTTAAATTCTATGGTTTAAATTAGGGTTTTTGTGGATACCAAATTAGTGTAGGGTTTTTTTTTGTTTTAAATTTTTTTGAAACAACTATTTTTTTTTCAAATTTTATTTTTTTTATTTTTTAAATTTTTTATTCTTTTTGTTTTTTACATTTTTTTTTTTTCGGGGTTTTAAAAAAACTTTTTTTTTTAAAAACCCCCTGAAGGGAAAAACTGTTTCATTTTTTTTTTTTTTTTACATTTAGTAATGTATTAAATTGTCATATAGCTAAAAAACATTAAAAACTGTTTTATTTTCTGACAAAAGGCAGTGATCAGGACAGCCCCTTTTTTCTTCCTGGTCACTGGCTTGTTACAGACATCTCTGGGTTCCCCGGGGGCTGACTTTTCGCCTTTTTCCCCGGGCCCCTTTTGGGTAAAGGGGGGTTTTTCCATCCCCCAAAAGAGCGGGAAAAAAACCCTTTGATTGCGCGGGTTTTTACAATCCGCCCCCAATTTTAAAGGGGTTTTTTAAAGCACCGGGGCGGGGGTTTTTCCCCGCTCCCCGGTGTTTGCAGGGCTGTGGGGGAAATCAGGGGGTGTAGTACACCCCCAAAATCTCAGGCACTGCCCCCCCCGGGGCCCGCCGAAAACCTCCGAGTCTGCGCGCCGCCAAAAAAAAACGCCCGGCCAGACAACGCCCGACCAGCCGAGGGTCTAAAGTCGGCGGGCGGTCTTTAATGGAGTTAAATTTAGGAAAGACTGTTTAAAAAAGGAATTAGGGGCCCCGGGGCCCTTTTCCCAAAAAATACGGGACATCACACTAGGTCATCCCCTCTAGTCATCCCCAAGGGCCCCCCCCAAAGATTATCACGCCACTTAGCCAAAAACCCTACAATAGAGTTGGCAGGGCAGGGAGCGTTTGGCTCCCTTTCCCCATGGTTTTTATTTGTTTTTCACATCCCAAAAACACACAAAAATAAAATAAGCAAAGCCAACGTGGGTCCTGGGGTTTTGTTTCTTTATTTCCGGGGCAAGCAAATTTCCACCTGGGGGCCCTATACTTTTGGGCCCCCCGGGGAACGCCTATGTGCCCAATGGAAAAGATGGCCCTGAAAGTAGGAGAAGCCCGGGACTGTATCTGTACGAGGCGGCGCCTCCCGCACTGACGTCCTGGCATCGGAGAAGAGGAATATTCTGTGACAGCCTCTTATTTATCACTTCCAGTCGGACGGTGCCCGGCGAGCGCGATCATTCACTGAGCGGCTCCTGACGACGGACGCTGCTCGTTGTTTTGGCAAACGCGCTGAAACACACAAGAGCTGATTGCAAAGTACCAACGTGGCAACTCCGACCATCTGTGATCCCTCTGCTGCCAGGCTGCAGGCGTACATGAAGCGTCAGATCTGCCAGGGCTGTCGGGCAGTGCCACCTGCTCAGGGGCAGCGCGACGTCCACAGGGAGACATCAACATTAAGGGTGATAAAAGGCAAGAGAAATGTAAGATTGGAGATCCCCAGGTTATACCAGCATGCTCCATATCACTATATACAGGGGAACCCCAGGTTAAACCAGCATGCTCCATATCACTATATACAGGAGAGGCCCAGGTTATACCGGCATGCTCCATATCACTATATACAGAAGATCCCAGGTTTATACCGGGCATGCTCCATATCACTATATACAGGAGATCCCCGGGTTATACCAGCATGCCCATATCACTATTACAGAGACCCCCAGTTTTTACCAGCATACTCCATATCACTATAACAGGAGATCCCCAGGTTATTCCAGCATGCTCCATATCACTAAATACAGATGATCCCCAGGTTATACCATTTGCTCCATATCACTATATACGGGAGATCCCCGGGTTTATACCAGCATGCTCCATACACTATATACAGGGAGGCCCCGGTTATCCCAGCATGCTCCATATCACTATACAGAGGAAAATCCCCAGGTTATACCAGCATGCTCCATATCACTATATACAGGAGATCCCCAGGTTATACCGGCATGCTCCATATCACTATATACAGGAGATCCCCAGGTTATACCGGCATGCTCCATATCACTATATACAGGAGATCCCCAGGTTATACCGGCATGCTCCATAGCACTATAACAGGAATCCCCAGGTTATACCAGCATGCTCCATATCACTATATACAGGAGAGGCCCAGGTTATACCAGCATGCTCCATATCACTAAAAACAGGAGATCCCCAGGTTATACCAGCATGCTCCAAAACACGATATACAGGAGATACCCCGGTTATACCAGCATGCCCATATCACTATATACAGGAGATCTCCAGGTTATACCAACATGCTCCATATCACTAATATACAGGAGATCCCCAGGTTATACCAGCATGCTCCATATCACTATATACAGGAGATCTCCAGGTTAACACCTCAATGCTCCATATCACTATATACAGGAGATCACAGGTTATACCAGCATGCTCCATATCATACAGGAGATCCCCAGGTTATAACAGCATGCTCCATATCACGATATACAGGAGATCCCCAGGTTATACCAGCATGCTCCATATCACTATATACAGGAGATCTCCAGGTTATACCAGCATGCTCCATATTGTCATGGCGGCGCGGGCGCCGCTGCCCCTGCGGCCGTTTCCCTGCCTGCCAGGGCCGTGGCGCGGGCATCGCGGTCACCCGCGGCCACCCTTGTCCCCTTGCCGGCTCGCTTACCTGGCCCCGCTGCGGTGAACGGCGCTCCTGTCCGTCCCGGCCGTCGTGCGCATGCGACGGCTGGTCTAGATTTAAAGGGCCAGTGTCCCGGTAATTGGCTTATTGCCGGGCGCTGGTCCTATATAATGTATCCGCCCCCGGCACCTGTTGCCAGATTGTTTGGGGTACTTAGAGTGAGTTTGTGTCCTTGAGTCCGTATTGCTTATCCGTGTACCAGTCTGTTCCGCTACAATTTTCCTGACCTTGCCTGTTTTTCCGCCTCCCTGACCGTCTGTCCGTCCTGACCACGAACCTCTGCCGCCTGCCCTGACCTTCGCCGTCCCGACTACGCCTTTTGGATTACGATTTTGTACCACGCTGTACCCCGGCCGCCACCGCAAGCAAGTCACGTCAGGGTACGACCTGGTAGCCTCACGCCGCAGCAAGTCCATCCCGCTTTGCGGCGGGCTCTGGTGAATACCGGGGGCTACTTAGATTCGGTTCCCTGGCGTGGCTTAACTATCATCGCTTGCGGTGGTCCAGTGATCCACCGTACCGTCACAGTACAATCTGGCCATGGATTCCGCCAGGGTACCTCTGCCCGAACTCCGGGACTTGCGACGCCGTCGCCCAGCAGAGTCACGCATCGACCAGCTCGCAGCCATGATGCAGAACCGTGCGGCTCGCCTACCTCCGCCTGCGGCCGCTGCCGTCCCACCTGCACCTGTTGCTCGTGCAGCCTCAGCTCGTCCTGCTCTTGCAGCGGGACCTTCTCTGCATCTGCCGCTCCCTGCTCGCTATGATGGAGACCCCAAGAAGTGCAGAGGTTTCAAACAGTCATGTTCTATACACATCGAGATGCTGGAACATAATTTCCCACTGAGCGGGCTAAAGTCGCCTTCATTATTAGCCTCCTAACTGGCGAAGCCCTGGCCTGGGCCACTCCGCTGTGGGACCGAGGAGATCCGCTAACGGCTAACTTGCAAGCCTTCCTCCAGGGGTTCCGGACTGTCTTTGAGGAACCTGGTCGCACCTCCTCAGCTGCCGCAGCACTGCTTTCTCCGGCAGGGCGACTCCCACTGTGGGACACTACTCGTGCAGTTCCGCACCCTAGCCTCGGAGTTAGACTGGAACAATGAGGCTCTGGTGGCAACTTTCTGGCAAGGCCTCTCGGGACGTATTAAGGATGAGCTCGCGGGTCGAGACCTGCCTACCTCACTGGACGAATTGATTCGGTTGGCCACCCGGATCGATATCCGTTTTGCTGAAAGACAACAAGAGCTCCGCCTCCAACGTGAGTCCCCCGACCTCGCCGGCTACCTCGTTTAAAGCACCTGTCTTCCAACGCCCTCCGCTCCTCCGCCAACGGTTCTTGAGGACGAACCCATGCAGGTGGAACGGGCACATCTGACCCAGGAGGAACGCTCACAGCGACGTCTGAGGCAGCTATGCTTCTACTGCGGCGGTTCCGGTCACTTCATTGGAGACTGTCCGGTGCCCCGGAAACTCCCCACCTGGGGCGCGTAGGAGAGGCGACCCTAGGTGCCCAGTGCGGCCTCTCCCCGTTGACCATTCCGGTTCTTTGCGGAACTTCACCGGACAGCACCTTCCAGACCACCGCCTTCCTGGACTCGGGGTCCGCCGGTAACTTCATTAGCCATGCTCTGGTGTCTCAGTACCGGCTTCCAGTGACCTCCTTGCAGAAACCCATGTTCGTGTCCTCCGTCAGTGGCGAATGCCTCAAGGATGCCATTCGGTTCTGCACTGCGCCCCTCACCTTGCAGATTGGGGCATTACATCAGGAATCTATGAAGTTTTTCGTACTGCCTCGATCCTCTTCTGAGATCCTCCTGGGCCTCCCCTGGTTGCATGAGCATGCTCCGACCCTGAATTGGAACACAGGCGAGATTCTTCGTTGGGGCCCAGCCTGTCACTCTCAAATGCCTTCGGGCACTCCCCCCGGGCCCCTTCAGATTGCCGTTACCAAACCTACGAAGTCTCGGGCCAGGTCTGCCTGTCCTTACCGGGCCCTATGCTGATGTTTTCTCTGAAAAACAGGCCGAATCTCTGCCTCCGCATCGGCCCTTCGATTGCCCTATTGATCTGCAGCCCGGCAGGATAACTGGTCTGACCTCCTCCCCTGGGCGGAATTCTCTTACAATTCCCTAGACTCGGAGTCTGCTAAAGCCGCCCCCTTTTTTATTGTCTTTGGGTTACATCCCCGCCCACCTCTCCCCCTAGCCGGTTCGTGTCACGTTCCTGCCGTGGATGCCCCAGTACGAGACATCAAGTCACTCTGGCCGGTCAAGCGCCAGGCCCGGCGTCAGGCTTCCACTCGTACTAAAGTTCAGGCCGAGAGGTACCGGAGACCTCCCCCTGTATTTAAGCCAGGTGATAGGGTTTGGCTATCGGCCAGATACATTCGTTTTAAGGTTCCCAGCTACAAGTTGGGCCCTAAATATTTGGGCCCTTTTGTGGTACTTCGTCAGCTTAACCCGGTCTCCTACAAGCTCCGCTTGCCTCCCACTCTGCGTGTCCCGAACGCCTTCCATGTCTCGCTCCTCAAGCCTGTGGTGCTGAATCGCTTCTCCCGTAGATCTGTCTCGCCTTCTCCTGTGGCCGAATCGGATGACATCTTTGAGGTCAAGGAGGTGCTGGCGCAGAAGACAGTGAGGGGAAGCGGTTCTTTCTCATCGACTGGATGGGGTTTTGGGGCCTGAGGAGCGTTCGTGGGAGCCGGAAGGCAATCTGTCTCCAGATCTCCTGGCTAGGTTCAAAAAGAAGAGGGGAGACCTAAGAGGGGGGGCACTGTCCCTGGCGGCCGCGGGCACCGCTTTCCCCGCGGCCGTTTCCCCGCCTGCCAGGGCCGCGGCGCGGCATCGCGGTCACCCGCGGCCACCCTCGTTCCCCACGCCGGCTCGCTTACCTGGCCCCGCTCCGGTGAACGGGGCTCCTGTCCTCCCGGCCGTCGTGCGCATGCGCGCCCCCTAGCGCGCGCGACCGCTGGATGAGAATCACACGGCCAGCGCCCCCGTAACTGGCCCATTGCCGGGCGCTGGTCCTATATAATGTATCCGCCCCCGGCCCCTGTTGCCAGCGGGTTGGTGTGCTTAGTGAGAGTTGGAGTGTCCTTAGTCCGTATTGCTTATCCGTGTACCAGTCCGTTCCGCTACTTTCCTGACCTTGCCAGTTGCCGCCTGCCCGGGCCTTCTGCCCCTCTCTGACTACGAACCTCTGCCGCCTGCCCTGACCTTCTGCCTGTCCCCGACTACACCATTGGATTACGATTTTGTACCAGCTGTAC